>CM049814.1:13317276-13461784 GCA_027422405.1 Ptychobarbus kaznakovi | reverse complement strand
GTGAGTAAAATTCACTGCAAAATGTTCATTTTTAGTGAACTATCCCTCTTTAACCTACCAGCATAGTTCAATGAGTCATAAAGGCTTCTATGAGTTCATTTTATCACATGGCTCTCCTAACGCCTGCTTCAGGATGACCGCCTGACTGACAGTCCTGCTGTCGGAGGGAAAACATGAAATTGAAATGTGCAATTTCAGTCGATATTGATAATTGCCATGATAAAAGTCAAATCTTTTTTCTTTCAAGTTTAGTGGCATATTTTTGATCCTGGTTGTGGAAAGTCGTTGAAAAAGTAGAAAAACAGACAGTTTATTATGGTTTTGTTATAGATTACTCTATACAAATGCAAAACAAAATAACACAAATACACAAACTGATATAGCTTAATAACTGTAATGCTGTATTATATTCAATTACTCATTTATAGACGCTTTCAACGGCAACAATTAAACAAACGTTAATGCGCATGCATGTGTTTGTGCGCTCTAACTTTAAATTCCGGTATAGACATCCATTGAATAATAACAACAGCTAAGTCCCTCTGGAGTAGATTAATGTTTTTTTAATAAGCAAAAAAATTTGTTTGCTTCGTAAATCAGATAGGACTGAGATGCAGCGATAACTACTTGGGACGGACTTATAAAAAATGCAAATTCACTCTCTGCCAGCAGGAGAACTTCAAAGCGTGGGATAAATAACGTTAACGTTAGAGGTTTGGGCCGGTAACTGCTGTAAAATGAGCTTACAAACGCTGTTTATCAGACATATAACATGCAAGATGAAATTAAAATTACATCATCATTTTCTAAAGACAGTGTTCTTCAGAAATACAGTGAAATACACCTGCGCCTCGTTTTGATTTTTAACGTTGCATACGTGCTCATGTTTATTCAACAAAGCCTTTTAGATGTTTTGATATTGTGGTGGGTCGCCACAAATAAATAATGTATGTGAAACAATACACATTCCCACAGCAAACAACTGAGCCCAACTCATTTATAATCACTTTAACGGTCGTTGGTAGACTGCGCCACTAAAAGCACGATTTACAAACACAGACGGAAGTTAACTTCGGTCCGGACGCGTGCGCCCGATGAAACTGTCTATATATTAATGCCTATAAATTCAGAATTTAATAAAACTAAATAAGAACATCCTACATTTCTGCCACAATAACATGGTTACAGAAAGTTAGCGTTACAGTAAATCCATGGTAAATGCTGGCAATTTATATATTTGAAAGCCTTCTCCTGTTTTCCGCGTCAGTGCATGTTGGTAATGTAAGCGTAGTCTGATCAGACATTAAACTAGTTTAAATAACAGAGACGTGTATTTTTTAAATCGGAGAACTCGTGTGCTTGTCACTGGATTTCGCAGCGCTGTTTAGTGAGTGCATGACCGTGACCACGACCGGTCAGTGAATAAATGCAATGCATTCGCAACGAGCTCTCCGCGGTGCTCTTTTCTTTTGGGCCAAGTTGATAAACGGTCTGCACGGCACGCGATTCAGACGAGTAGCGCGATTTCGTTCCGCTTTTGGCGCAATTGCCATTTAATGTTATCTTCATGAGTGCTCTCTTTCGCCTGCCTGCTAGTGACGCTGCGGAAGAAAAACGGGACATTTTCAATTATTCCTTTCAAATAACATTACAATGAAACTTGTAAGGTAATTAAGAAAATTGTATATATGAGTTTTAATATCTACTTACCAATCTAACGTTTGATTTTCATCTTAGACGCTCTCTCTGCCAGTCCCTCTGGACCGTTGCTTCAACGACCAAAAATGTACTGCCTTGTGTTATGTTAACCAATCAGCGTGTTTGTCAAGGCATAATTTCAAACACGACCAATCATATTAAACCGAGACATTGAGCATAATTTAAATTAATTTTTGATTATTAATTTAAAAATAATGTAAATTATGTATTAGTTGAATTTGAGTTTATTACACTTAGATGTTTGCTCCCAAATGAGTTAATTAAACATACCTGTTAAAATTTTGACACCAAAACTTGGCATTTAAGTAATGTTAAATTATGATAACTTGATTTCTTTATTAATGACAACATTGGGGTTTACAGTGTAGAAATAAAACAGTTAACCACCCTATGTCTAAAATAAATGTGCACAGTTCAGCTGATTGATGAAATTTACTTTAACTGTATGCTTTGCACAAAATTAACAAACCGTACACTGAAATAATTAATAATAATTTGTTACATTTATATAGCGCTTTTCTAGACACTCAAAGCGCTTTACATAGTAAGGGGGCTATCTCCTCATCCACCACCAATGTGCAGCATCCACTTGGATGATGCGACGGCAGCCATAGTGCGCCAGAACGCCCACCACACACCAGCTTATTGGTGGAGAGGAGACAGAGTAATGAAGTCAATCAGTTTTTATGGGGATGATTAGGAGGCCATGATTGTCAGAGGCCAGTGGGCTAGTTTGGCCAGGATGCCGGGGTAACACCCCTACTCTTTTTTTCGAAGGACATCCTGGGTTTTTAATGACCACAGAGAGTCAGGACCTCGGTTTAACGTCTCATCGAAGGACGGTGCTTTTTCCAAAATAGTGTCCCCTTCACTATACTGGGGCATTAGGACCCACACAGACCACAGGGTGAGCACCCCCTGCTGGTCTCACTAACACCTCTTCCAGCAGCAACCTACTTTTTCCCAGGAGGTCTCCCATCCAGGTACTGACCAGGCTCAACCCTGCTTAGCTTCAGTGGGCAACCGGTCTTGGGCTGCAGGGTGATATGGCTGCCGGACATAAAATAACTCAGAACATTAACGACAACACTGATATAAGAGCTTGTGTTTTATCTGTCAATCATGTGCTCTCGGCCACTGATCTATACTTGCGACTCGTGATGTTTTCTTTACGATGTATCATTTGCTGATAGAAATGTTTTAAAAATTATAATTTTATTTAAGATGGGAATAAGATTTTGACCTTCGATCACGTCATGATCTATTCTGTCTTGCAGCGCTCAAATTTGTGGACAACTTAAGCCAGTTTCACCGTAAAATAGCATCTGAATCGTGAAACTCAGATGAGCTCAGTACCGAATTGTTTTCTTTTTTTTTCGTGAATTTAAATGTGTCCAGCCTTCATATGATGCAGCCTTCTGTTTGAGAGGCACCCATAGATAAGCTTTGTTGAACTGAAAAAGGCTCTGAATGATGAGTTGATTCCCCTTTGATGGGATCGATTCCAACCTTCGAATCGACTCTGATTCCCAACACCTCGAATCTATTCTGTTTTGGAAAACGATTCCCAAGCCCTACAAATAGTGTAAGGCTGTGGGAAACACTGAATCATATATTCCTGTATCAATACCAGGCCCTACCTTATATGGGCAAATTGTGGCTTTTGTTAAGTGAAATAGACTACATGTGTATGATGTTTAGAGGTTGAAGAACAGACTTTGAGAGCTTTCAGTGGAGAATGAGGGGTTAAATGTTCTTGTTATTTGCTGTTCAAACCAGGAACACCACAAGACAAGCCATTCCTTCCATGGCACACTGCTTACTGACTGATACTGCTTCTAATGTCATGCATCATTGTGCTGGAAACTCACATTTAGTCCTGTGTAGAGGATGACGTTTTTGTGTGGGGGGAGAGAGAGAATGCTGATTAGGTTGCATAAAACCAAAATTCAGATTATGTTAAACAGTTCCGTAGTGCCTCATGACCTAAATTAGTGCAATACAACTTTTCTCCTGATTAGTTAGTGATTTGCATAATTTTCTGGTTTGATTTGTGTTCATTGTCTGTTGAGAGAAAATAAAGGAGAAAGTCAAGTCACCTTTATTTATATAGCGCTTTTAACAATACAAATTGTGTCAAAGCAACTGCACAATATCAAAATAGGAAAAGAGTGTCAATAATGTAAAATGACAAGATTAAACACTCGATTTGTAGATAAAGGAAATCATAATTGTTGATTATTTCCTTGAAATTGTAATTGCGATTTATTATTTACGATCATCGCAATTTACATTGAATGATGTTTATACCATTGTTTGAAGCACTTTTAGATGTAAATAAACAAGCTGAAAACACTAACTGAAAAACTATTATTATACTATACTATTAACTATAGTATAGTATAATAGTATAGTATAATAATATACTATTAACTATAGTATATTAAGCCTCAAATTTAAACCATACTGTATATTGGATTGGTTTCTTCTTTAAATAAAAAGTTAAAATATGCATTGTATTATAATGCCATACTAAAACTAAAATTAAAACAATGCCAAAACCCTTAAGATAACTTGTAGAAAGAAAAAAAACCTCTTCAGCACTAAATAACATAAGTGGATTTTGAACGATTAATTGCTGCTTTGAATGATTATGTAATTGTGGCATCCGTAATTGTAATTGCGATTAGAGATTTGATTAATTGTGCAGCCCTACTCTGCAGTTTGATGCCCCTTGTGGCTGTGCTGACATGGCATTTTGAAATGTGCATGCAATTTAAGTTTCACACGCGTGTTAAGAAGGTTTTGAGTTTCAAACTATTTTTTTACATCTGCTCCAAGAAACAGCCTAAATCAATAATTTAGTTTACTTGTTTAATATGTTCCTTAGTTAAATGTTTAAAGAATTGCTTAATTCTGTATGGAGACAGTATAGCTTAATTCTGTGCATTTGTACAACTCTGGTGTTCACAACCCACGCCTACTGGTTTGTTACGAATACAAATAAACACACTTATTAAATTCATAAATCACTAATATTATATGTTGGTATGCATGTCTGTATTTTTAGTAGAGGTGGGCAGATTAATTTTTTTAATTGTGCATCTTCAATGATGTGTTCCCAACTCAAGCCAGGAGGCGCTGATCTGCATCACAAACTTTAATCTTTGTCCACAGGCTTTGGATCACTCCGTGTTTTTTGTTTTGTTTTGTTTTTGCCGGACAGAACTTCTTATTAGTTGAATAAAAACCCAAAATGCGTTTTTTGTTAATATAGAAGGCCATCTTATTATCAAGAAGATTTAAATTTCATATAAATCATCAGTCAAAGCCTAAATATATATATTTATAACTGTATTTTTATAGATATAATCTGGTCAAGTTCACATAGTATCCTGGTTTGCTTGTTCACAACCACGCACACGAAAGATGTATAACAAATGCTGGATTTTTAAGAGCAAGGGAGCGCACCGGAGTTCCGCAGCACACGCGCTTCCACACAAACACTTCAATTAGGCTGGAATACAAATAAACACACTTATTAAATTCATAATCACTAATATTATATGTTGGTATGCTCACTGTGCTGTATTTTTTGTGATTGCAGATTAAATTGATATTGGTAAAATAAATGGCTAGATTACACTTAGCATTAACATGTTTCTGGCTGGCGCCACACCAGCTAGTTTCGTCCACCCCCACAAACACCCACCTACCTAAACTTTTTATCACTGTATAGATGCATTCTGTGCTCAGGTGTGTTTTTTCCATATCTTTCTATTGAAATGAAACAAAGCAGGGTCCATTTTTATCTTACAGATACATATCAAACTGTATGTTGTAATTTCTTTAAGGGGGTCTTTTTTTCTGTCAATTGGCTAAATATGCACAGGAAATGACTGTACCTATAAAACTAATATTAATAATATAACAATAAAACTGGCCCAATATATGTATGTATACTTGTTTATTCTTTAATGGTGTTAGTGTTTTTTTTTATAAATGCTGTTACTTTGAACTTTTTATTCTTCAAAGAATCCAGTAAAAATGGACCATTGTTTCCACAAACATATTAAGCAGCACAATTATGTCCAACATTGATAATGAGAAATGTTTGTTTTGAGCACCAAATCAGCATATTAGAATGATTTCTGAAGGATCATGTGACACTGAAGTCTGGTAATAGCTGCTGAAAATTCAGCTTTGCATCACACCGCTCAGATGCACAGAGAGAGAGAGAGTGAGGGGTGTGTGTGCACACTGGGAAAGCAAGACCTCGTGCCTGCGTGGCAGTACCGGCGATTCTCAGAAACTAAATAATGTTTGGGCGCTTTCTTGAAGGGAAAAAGGTCGCTAAAGGGGTCTGCAATGTTGCTAAGTTGGCAACATTGTGAATTTCCATTTCTACAACTGCGGGTTGGACCACGGGTCAAACAGAAAGTATGCGTTGCGTTAATCGTGCGTTAATAAAATAATGTGCCGTTAAAATTATTTTGCGTTAACGCGTTATTAACGTTATTAATATTCCTCAAGTACAAAATAATTTGCACTGATGAATGATGTACTTTAATACCAGGAAAAGATACCTAGGAAGTGAATGATTTCAAGCTGTCTTCAAGGAACTGGACCACACGCTACCAAAGTCTTGAGCAAGGATGTGTTCTCTTCAAAAGCTTGACATTGATTTGTTTGGATTGTGTTCGTTTGTGCTCTTTTATCAGATCATATTCAAAATGAAGAGATGTACGCCCAGGCTTTGGATAAGTTTGGCAGTAATTTCATCAGTCGGGATAATCCAGATCTGGGCACGGCCTTCGTTAAGTTCTCCACTCTGACTAAAGAGCTCTCCACCCTCCTCAAGAACCTGGTGAGTCCTCCATGTAAACATATCTTAAAGCTAGAACCAATGGACACCCAAGACTGTGAATGGATTTAAATGTGTCTCTTTTCTTGGATAGAAAGAGATCTGTACAACATCCTTGTTTGTTCTCCAAATGCACCAGTGAAGTCACGAGTTGAACTGTCAAAACACAGATTATTTTGCTTAGTGCTGAAGCCCAATGTAAGGGCAGATTTAAGGATTTACAGCATACGAGATCCCTTTAGAGCGAATCAGCCTCTGTGAAAGGTGTTAAAGAGCTTAAAGTGTGTGTGCTTCTTTACAGATTGTAGAGTTCTCTGCGTTGGTGTTGGAAGCGGATGTGTTCAGAGGACAGAGATGTGTGATAATTGTGTGTCTGTCTGGTGAATGTGTGAGTGAGAGGGGCTTTTGTAATCTATACTCCTCTCTCTTCCTGGCAGAAATGTGAAGATAGAGCCATACATTTTGAGTGTAGGAGTTGCAGTAGCTACAGAGCGTCTCCTTTTCACCCCTCACACGCACGCTAACACACACATTCCTAAATCACTGTGTGAATGCTGGCGAGTGCTGCGGAAGGGAAGTCATATCTGTGTGAGTGGAGGCTCACTGCTCCAGCTCTACACAGCTGCTCAACCTTGTGCTGAAAATGCATTATTTTAATTTTTAATTTAACTTTTTATTTGTGCTCTGTCTAAATTTAAATTCTCTAAGTGCTTTCAGCCGACTGTTGACCAGATGTTGTCAACAAGAGAGAAGCTTTAAAGTCTCCCTGCGGTTTTCCAAGGGAAATTAAACATTTATGTTTGAAAATGAAGAAATTATTACTGGCATGCCAATCTAACCAGCTGACAAGTGCCCCAAACCCGTATTAAAACCATCAAATGAGACCAGCCTGACCAGACAACAAACCATATTAATCTGTTATACTCTGGTCATTTAATATTCATTATTAACAAAGATAATGAAACCATAATTTCATACTTTATTAATACTGTGAGAATTTCATAGTACACTGATGATATCAGATGGTGATGTCATGGTATTGTGAAATGCTTCCAACTTATTACAATAATTGTGCATTGCATGCAGTACTTTGAATTAGGGGTGTGTGATATGACGATTTTTGATCGTGGACGATAAAAATGTCTCCACGATCTGCTTTTTAAGAAATATCGTAGTTTTGTGCTACAGCGCACATTTTATCAGCTGCAGTTCTGGCGCCGCCATCTGTATGTACTGTACAGCGCCACATACATTAACTCAGGCGTAGAGTTACTCTCACGGTACACTCTACTTATTCGCAATCACAAAAGTACATTATTTGCATGTTTTAAAGTCTTGCCGGTTAAACCGTTCATCCACGCGCTGGTCTGACTTGCGCTTTTTCTGAGTCCGGTACGCTTCGAAGTGCGTGCGCTAAAAAGCCTGTCTAACAGTGCCTGATTACTCAACTAAGTTTTCTTTTGAGCTAATTCTGTCAAAACACACAAGGTTTTATATATAGACTCAGTTGGTAACTTATGTCTAAAATGAAAGTAAACAGCCGAGACAAACGGATGCGTGCCTGGATATTAGATTCGTGCAGGTCTTAAGGGACAGAACAAAACATGCAGCCGACTGTCATTAAAGGGATTAAAGTTCACCCTACAATTACATTTCTGTCATTATTTACTCACTCACATGTTACAATCTTTGTGTAACAGTTCTATCTAAAAAAAAATTTTATCTATGTTTATGCAAGTCTATGAGTGTCTAATACATTTTTAGTTCCACAAATCTCACAAACTTTAGCGGAGCTATTTTCATTTGGCCTCTAGTGTATGTTGCATTCATGTCATAATAATTTTTTTCTTTGTTTGTGATAAATAATATAAAGGGATTTATATACCGTAAGAGTCCCAGTGAATTTTGGGCTTGTTTATAATTAAAAATCCCACATCATACTTAAAAAATCTCACATGATACCTTTTTTTTCCAGGTTATTATTTTGGATACATAGAATACTGTATCTAGCATTGAATGGTAAACTCTTGTAGTTTTTATCTGGGCTGCCCCATCACAGGAAAGAAAGGTTAGAAACATTTAACACGTTATTCAATATATAGGTTTTATAATTGGCAAAATAATCAAGTTTTACATACCTTACAAATAATTAATTATTAAATACAATTTAAAGCAGAACTGTTTAAAATCCTAGTGTCCTTTCTGCATTCTAATAAATTATTATTATTATTATTTTGCATATGTCTCTTTAAATGCATTTATTAAGGAAAATACATTATTTAAAAAAATGTATTGCGGCCCAAATGTTTTTTATATGCTCTTAAATTGATCTTAAATAGTATCAAGGTATAGCAACTGGTATTTTGGCACAAAATGTTACATTTTGAAGACTGTATACATGGTTTTCCTCCACTGTGCTTGCGTACAATTGTCTGTATATTTTTTCCTGTATTACTGTCATCCTCTCCTGTCGACAACAGCATTAACATTTCCCTAATTCATTTCCTCTGGTTCCTATTTCAGTATATCTTCTCCATTTCCACAATACCCTCCTGAGGACCACAACCACTCTGGAAATCTGATGGTCTAATATAGACAGATATTACACGCATGCTTGTGTTTCAGCGGACTATAAACATTCACACTGTGTCTGCTAAGCCATGCAACTATTGGCATTGTACTGTGTGGCTAATTGGTTTCCTAGCTGTATGAAACAGGGTTAAACTGCAGAATTAAATATTTTGGTTTTCTGCTATTGCTTCTCTCTCTCGAAAGAGGCACTTTGTTGTGTGGTAGCGGTGCTTTTAGACTGTTTTGGCACTAAGCTGAGGTATTTATCACTCTGAAACAAGAGCCTCCATTTAGAGACACTGAAGAATAGTGAGGAAGAGAGGAAGTAGACAGAAATACTACATTATGGTTTGTTTCCCCATCACAGCAATCCTTATTTATAATAGCTGTACATTTGTATGAAATTATGAAGAATTTCAGTGCGGGTTGCTCTTTGTTATAGCCTTTCTGTGTGGTGGTGTACCTTTCAGCGTTGGTGTTCCTTTGCCATCTGCATTATCAGCCAGAGGAGCCATTCATCACGTCAGACATTGGCACACACACACACACACTGAAGAAAAAGACTTCAACACATTTATCTCACTATCTGCACTCTGACCTTTAACACACACACACACAATTGGTTCATTCCTGGTATTCGGTGCCCTATATGAAGATAAACTTTCAAACACAGAAAAGCAAATACAGTTTTTAAAATAACTTTTTGTGCAATCATGATTTTTTTAATGGTTTTAATGGCAAAAAAAAACAAAAGCAACAAAACACATTTTTGAAAGCAAGTAGTGTATTTTTTATGAAAATAGGATATGCAAGTCTGCGGACAAAGTAAAAATTGTGATATTGGGTTGTTTAAAATGCTGTAAATGCTGTAATATGTTTGCCTGCTAGTGTTCTTTTTTACAGATTTTTCCATTAATTTATTGTTTCAGTGCCATTTAAAATAGGCAGTTTCATCTATTTTATTTACACTGTGCCAGATTTTTTTTTTTTTCATTTTTTATTTAATTTAAAAATAGCAAGCATCATCCAAACTAATCATATATAAGTTAATGAAATGGTTACACATTTTTCATGGATGAATGCTATGCTGGAGCAGTTGCCATATTATTATTATTTATTATATTATTATTAGTAGTAGTAGTATTGGAAATCTGATTTGACATAATTTTTTACAAAATGCTATGTTTCAAAAGTTTTCCATCTTTTATTTTCTGTAGGCCTATAATTTAGGTTTAGCTTTTTTATACATTGCTATATTATAACGTTTTTATTTACTGTCTAATGAATACTGTTTTTTTATTAAAATACTTATTTTTTGTAATAATACTGATTGTTAAAAAGGCCATCGGTTAAAACAAATAATTGGATATCAATATCAGTCAAATGTCTTAGGGGTACACAATTATATATATTTTTTCTTTTCACAAAATGTTTTAATTTGTCTTATTTTAACAAAATGTTTTATTCATAATATCAGTCATTTATTGTTTGTTTATGCACAAATGTATTCACACACTCTAAAATGAGCGGATTATGCGCCATTTCACCCCAAGATATATTCAGACATGCCAGGGACCAAAAGGACAGATTACATTTCTGAGCATAGCCAAAAATTGTTGGTCATCGGTTAAAAAAAAATGGAAATCAATATCAGCCAAATTTCTTAGGGGTACACAATATATCTTTGTATTGTTTGTTTGTTTTTGTCTTTTCTCAAAATGTTTTATATTTATAATATCAGTCATTTCTTGTTTGCTATTGGCCATGGACATGAAAATAAGTATCCAAGATTTCAATATCTGTGCATCCCTGTATTCTTGGCAAATATACATGTATAGAGTATACAGTAAATCATTTTAATGTAAATTAAATTTGTATAATGCCAGACTTTGGCCTAAATTTGTAATTCTTTTTTTATGCACTTGTTTTCCCCAGATGATGTAAATTTCTCTTAAGGTCTTAGGAGACAATGCAGTGTCACAGTGGGTCTCATTTTGTTACTTGAGTCCAAACTCTCTGGCCTCTTGGGTCTGAAACATTTATGTTGATTAATTTAAAAGATCTGTTTCGGAGCATCAAATGACAAAGCAGGTCTGCTCATCCTGATACAGTTGTGTCTCTCTCAACTGGCTCTTTGTGCGGATGGTTGTATTTGATATGTTTTCTCTTATTTCTTCTGTGCTGTGCTTATGCTGTGCCAGGTGTCATGTATCTTATTAACACAGTCTCTGCTTTGTTTCACCATCTTTTCCTGCAGCTTCAGAATCTAAGTCATAATGTGATCTTCACACTGGACTCCCTGTTGAAAGGCGACCTGAAAGGCGTGAAGGGGGTGAGAAATATTTACAGACCTTGTCTCATAGACCATCAGACACGCAAAGGCTAAATACACATGCAGATGATGCTTTTCTTGTCTACAATTGTGCTTTCATAGCAAGCCAGGAACATAAACAATATATTAAAAGAACATGTTGGAGAACTTGGAAGTACCTTTGTGTGTAGAGCTCTGTTCGAGTAAATGGATTCATGTCATCACGAACTAAACTAGCCTGCTGCGGTTTAAATGTAATGTACTGAAACTGAGCGCGGTCAAGTGTGGCTATTTGTGATGTCCTGCTTATCAGTAGGTCGGCAGTCTGGCTACCACACCAGTAGTCAATTAGAGCCTACTAATGGATCCGTCATTTACCACAAGCAACTGTAATGGTCATATCTATGATATTCATCACAATGATGTGAATGTGATGAGGCTGTCACGGTCCTAATCTGCTGTTTACTTTACTGCTGGAAAGATATCATCCCTCCACACTGATGCAGATGGCTTAACTCAACACTGTCTTTGTCACTGGATTTTGGGTGTGACATCTGCTTTGTTGTAAACATGAGGGAGTCTAATTACTGCACCTGGCTCATTACCATTTTTCCATTTTTTTCCAGGACCTGAAAAAACCCTTTGACAAGTCCTGGAAAGACTATGAAACCAAGTTGTAAGTTTGCTTTATGCGTGTTAGCTGAGTGTACCTGTATACACATTTGTCCATTCATACCATTACTTTCTGTCTGTGGGCTGTTGCAATTATCAGATGTATTTTACAGTAATCTAAAAGCACCATCAAAAAGCACGAGCAAGCAAAATAATTTTCTCCCCCGCAGATGTGAGATTAATATGAAATAAACACAGCACTCTATTTGCCAGCTGAGATGAGTTTGTTCTAAATATACAAATATTTTCATTGCTTTTTATGGTTATATTTCTTGCAATCTTACAGTACAAAGATCGAGAAGGAAAAACGCGAGCATGCCAAGCAGCATGGGATGATCCGAACAGAGATCACTGGCGCTGAGATCGCTGAAGAGATGGAGAAAGAACGGAGGCTTTTCCAACTACAGATGTGTGAGGTCTGTAGTGCACTTGACCTGGTTTGACAACCTGTCCTCCTCACCAGAAATATGCCATAGTTTATATTGTTTTTATTTCCTTTATTGTTTGTTTTGTTTGTCTATATTAATTAAGTTATTTTGAATAGACAGTTTTTTTAACTGAATATTAATTTGTATCTAGATAAACAGGTAATTTTGAGTGCTGATTGATAGTTATCCTGTACATTTTATGCAAGTACATGGTCAGTGATTTGTATTTTATTTGTTTAACTAGTGCTCCCACAACCCAAAATACTTTGTTGTATATGGGCAGCTGAGAGATCTGCACATTATCATTAGTAATTTTTTTCAATGATCACCAGAATGAGTTTACTTGTGACCTTATCAACAAGTTTTACTGATGACATTAACATTCATAAATCAGCAGATGCAGCCAGTCAGAACCCTCTAATGAATCTCTTCTTTTTTCTGTCACATCACCAGCTGTTATGATTGGTACTTCTAATATAAATCATAATTGTGTAATGCTGCCATGTCAGTGCCAATGGCCTTTTTCTTACATCTTGAAAGATTCCCTTAGCATTAGAGCAGTGGCTCAGATTATGATATAAATGTTTGTTTTATGGATTCACAATCATCAGTGTTGACTTTGTTCATTAGGGAGGATAGCTGTGTTTATTTTTTTTATATAATAATGAATAGTGATTGTCAGTAGGAATAGCATCTTTAATGTATTTCATTCTGCATCAAGGGTTTGTGAAGGGGTAGGTGTAATGATAGGTATCTTGGGAAAAAGGAACAGCAGGTTGCCTTTCAAATGATATTGGACCAAATCCAATGACAAAATCTAATATTTAATTGAATTACTAAATTTTCCATTTAATTAAACATTAATGTAGAGAAGGCAGTGGTATATTGCTGAAAGTCTATGACATAATTCATGATTGTCTAGACTTTTTATCAATGTTATGTAATCGGATATTTCCAGTTTTCCTTCCTTAGTGGTAACACTTGGGAGTACACATGCGAGTTCTCAACAAGGCATGTAATTTAAGTAAAATCTAAAGATGAGAGCAATGAATAATCCATTATGCAGTGAGGTGACTCATTCAGATACAGGGAGCAGTGAAGGAAATGACAAACTCTAGCAAACACATACAACATACCTACTACATGCATTATTTGAAAACAAAGATGTGCACACACTAACTTAATTAGGAAACTATATCCATACTGTTTTATGTAAAAAAAAATGAGGTTCAAAGGTTATGCACAAATGCAATCACACACTCTAAGATGAGCAGAATATGCGCCATTTCACCCCGAGATATATTCAGACATGCCAGGGACCAAAAGGACAGATTACATTTCTGAGCATAGCCAAAAATTGTTAGCTGGCGTGACTTTGCAAGATGTTCTGGAATTTACCCCTCTGGGCTAAACCGGGATTACGAAGATGTTTAAATCATTTGTTTTGTGGGCTTGGTTTGTCACTGCATGTTCTTTACAGATTTCGGATTTAGAAGATTACATTTTTGTCCTCTTTAGTTGCTTCTAATATTACAACAGTTAATTGTTTATTCAAACGTTTAGGCTACATTTAAATATCTGTTATGGAGGGGACCTACTGTTTTCCCTAGAATTACTATTTCAAATAACCATTTATTTCAAATATTTCAAAGCTTTTTTTCAAAGCTTATTTCAAAGATTTCACAATGACTTAATTTAATTTGTTCTACTGTTGAGATTACTAAACTCTGTTGTGACAAAAGTCTGTCTGTTTCCGCAGTACCTAATCAAAGTGAATGAAATAAAGACCAAAAAAGGGGTAGACCTCCTTCAGAACTTGATCAAGTATTACCACGCACAGTGCAAGTAAGTGACATGTTTACTTTCAGGTGTGCTTTTACCTCGAAAGGCATTTGCAATATCAATATACTAGATAAATAAGCCTGCTTAAATCCCCCCAAAAAATAATTTAAGGTCATGCATCTGCAGAGCCGGTCCTAGACTTCTGGGGGCCCTAGTCAAAACTGTGTCGACCGGCGGGGGGTTTGAGTGGTTATAAATGAAATACATTTGTCCGTGTTTCACTCCATCTCGAATCGCGCTCATGGAAAGCGCTCGAGAAACAATGTCTCTTCCGCCTCTCGCTATATGCATTCAACTCGTTGTTTTAGTCTCGAGCAAGAGACTTTACGACATTCACGTTACTTGATTTGACTGGTTTCAGGGCAACAGCAACGCATTACAATAAATTATCATTCATGTTTTCATAGTCGTTGGCCAAATTCTAAAACGAAGCTAAAATGAAATCATCTTTGAGAGCAAGGGGGCCCCCTGGTGTTTCGGGGGCCCCACGCAGCTTGCGTATTCTGCGTATAGGGAGGATCGGCTCTGTGCATCTCTTTAGTTTGTAGAATTGTCATCAACATAAATGTGTATTTGACGTGCGAGTGTTAATGGTTGATACAGAAAGTGTTATTGATCCATGTAATCTTGCAATTGTCACTGGCCTAAAGGTCTGAAAAAGTGATGAGCTATAAAAAAGAACTGGAAGTGAAGCACTTTAGAATAGCCAAAAATACATTGTATGGGTCAAAATTATCGATTTTTCTTTTATGCCAAAAATCATTAGGATATTAGGTAAAGATCATGTTCCATGAAGATATTTTGTACCATAAATATATATAAACCTAATATTTGATTAGTAATATGCATTGCTAAGGACTTCATTTGGACAACTTTAAAGGCGATTTCCTCAATATTTAGATTTTTTTGCACCCTCAGATTCCATATTTTCAAATAGTTTTCAAATATCTCAGCCAATAATGTTCTATCCTAACAAACATACATCAATGTAAAACTTATTTATTCAGCTTTCAGATGATATAAAAACATATAAAACATATAATAAAAAGACCCTTGTGACTGTATGACACAAAGGGGAGGGGGACGGTCTCGAGCCCCTGCCCTTTGAGGTCCAACGCTAAAGTGCCCTTGTGGTCCGGTCTGTGCGATATGAACGATATTGTGGAAGATAACAACCAGTACCGCTGCTCCCTATATGCGGAGTACTCGGTGTGAGTAGGGCACCAACTCCTGGGGGGGGCACCATGCCAGTTGCTAATAAAAAAAAACGTGACGCGCCATTCCCGCGCCCGCAACCGCTCATTACACCTCATGTTTGCGACTGAATGCAGATGATCATTATTGATGGACAACTATGCCCGTGAAAATACACCAGCAGTCAGGCACAGAGAGAAAAAATTTTTAAAGATGAAAACGAAGCCCGTATGTCATTTTCAGGTAGGCTTTAGAATTAAGATAATATATATTTATTTTGGGGTTATAAAAACAGACCTAAGCCAACAACAGCCTTTAAAATTACTTAAAATGCATTATATAAAAACAATGAGGCAACCCAGCTGAAAAAAACATAATATAGAACCATCACACACAATTCTAACACCATCACAAATGCCATTACAAACCATCAACTTTTAACCTATTAAAACTTTAACTTATTCAAAAATGGTTTTCTGTAGTGTGTTTTGGGACATATTCCATTAGGATTTATTGGTTTTAACAAGCCACCAATAGAAGTTGACCAATTACCAGTAGAGACCAACCGGGTAATTACAGTTTCCAGTAAAACCATTACAAATTTTGTGATGGTGTCTATTGTGTTTTTCACATTACATGTTATAAATGCCTGTAAAGGGAGCCAAAGGCCTGATAATTGCTGTAGTTACACTTACAAGGATGATCATATGCTTGTTTAATAGGCTATTGACCAAACATTTAATTCAAATATTATCTTAATCTTTCATTTTTGGCCACTTTTTGCTATAGATGACACAGCCTCTATAATTCCTTCAACAAAAAACATGTGGACATCACAACCCTTACAAAAATTAACCATGGTTATCGTAGTAAAACTGCTTAATTTTATTTTGCGTGATTTCTGAATACTTGAGACCATAAGATCCATCAGACAACTGTATTAATAAAATAGGTAACTGTCTAGAGCTACAATTGTAATTTGTAAATAATACAATATAATTACAATTAATTTATTATTTTACTTTTATATTTTATTACATTTCTATTTTGACCTCTATGGTAGGTGTTTTTTTTTACTTCCACAATATTTGAGGGAGGGGGCACAACAATAAAATCCTGCTTAGGGCACCCATTTGGTCATCAGCGGCCCTGATAAAAATGTCTCCACGATCTGCTTTTGTAGAAATACAGTTGTATCTTGCAGTTCTGGTGCCGCCGTATCAATATACTGTACAGCGCCACAAACATTCACATCAGTAAGAAGATATTTTGAAGAATGCGGGTAACCAAAAACAAATCACTCACTACTCTTGACTGAAAAACTTAAATACAGTTTATTTAATAGGAATTAATCTTTATAGCGTTTTTGTTTTATATTTGTTCATACAGTTTCTTGAATTATCCTGCTAAATACACCTATTGTACCTGAAAATAAAACACTGTTTATTTTATTTGTATATTATGTGTATTTGTAATGTGTATCTTTGTTCTCATTTTGTAATAACAAAGATAAAATAATGACAAAGATTTTTATCTTCACCCACTTTGGCCTAAATATCTGCCATACTTTTTTATATATTTTTTTACCTTGAAAGGCTTTGCCTTTATAATAGTTTATAAATTAGTTTGGCTGTAATGCTCAAACAGCTTGCAAAATAGAAAAACCAACATGACAAATAATTGTGATAAAATCGTGAATCATGATACCCCTAGCCGAGGGGGAACAACACCTGTTCCGCAATTGTGCCCTCGTAACGCTATTTCGCCTCTGCCCCTCCGGAGGCCTGTGCATGCCACTGACCACAGGTATCCACAAAACGGAATGTTTTGCTTTTTCGTTAAACAATTTAAATGCTTCAAAGGTACTTTTGCTAATTATAAAGCTTTACTTCAATACATTGATGAGCTTATGAGCAAATGATATTTTAACTTATTAACTCAGCCTCTCCTTTTTGCCAGTTTCTGTGTTGTATCGATTGAAAATCTATATTTTTTTCCTGACTGTATTGAAAAAATATGCATGGCCTTTGTTGATAGCTGGTTTCAGTATGAAAAATGTGTTAAATCAGTGTTTTGCTTTTTTTTATCAGCTTTTTCCAAGATGGCTTGAAGACTGCAGATAAGCTAAAACAGTACATTGAGAAATTAGCATCTGATCTTTACAACGTATGTACCTCACTCTTTAATATAACCATATTTGATTTGGTAAAACCATTTTATTTTACTTTATGCATTGGACTTGGCAGTTGGCAATAAAATATTTTATCAATATAGGGGTCACATTATAATATTTAGTTTAGTGTATATTCATTTAAAACTGTTATTGCAATCTTTTATTTCCTTGTTTATTTTAGAGCTGCATTAAACTTCTGTGTTGTGCTCCATTATATTCTTTCTTAAGATCTTTGATCAACTAAAAATAATTGTGCATTGACTAATACTGTACCTTGTTTTATCTTGCTGGACATGGACTTGAACAATCATTCATGTGGTCCAGTCTCAAAATATGAAATAAAAAAATGCAACTACAAATATTAATTCTTAGCATGAGAATATCAAAATTGCAAATTGAAATGTTGCCGTACTTTATAAAGTCGAGTTTATGTCCTGCACCCCTAATACTGTGTTTGTACTCGTGTGTAACAAGTTATTTTTGCTTTTTTGTGTGATGTAGATAAAACAAACACAAGATGAAGAGAAAAAGCAGCTCACAGCACTAAGAGATCTCATTAAATCCTCTCTACAACTGGAACAAAAGGAGGTAGGTGTAGAGTGTGGTGTGCCTCAGGGCTCAGTCTTCGGACCAATGCAAATTTTTAATTGCCCAAAACTAGTTTGTGAAAGCCAATCAAGTGACTTGTTTGGGATTAAATTATTCCAATGTTTGTTACATTTACATACCCTATGTAAATATACAAATATTCAGTATTTAAAATTCTATACACATGTAGAATTCTTGTAAATCCTTTAATGTATGACATCATACAGAAAGAAACCTGAAGAGTTTAATTTTGCAGTACATCTGTGGATTTAATGCATAAACCCTCCCTAATGCTCAACCTGTACAGGGGAGAGTGTGAGAGGGAGTGCCCAGTGCTGTACCATGCTGGTAGCCAGTATGAAATCGGGCTTGCTGGTAACCAGTGTTGTGCCCCACTGGTTGCTCAGAGAAAAGTTGCTGACTGTCATGTTTAATAAGGAAAGTAAATGAAAATGAATAAGTAGTTAATCAATGAATGTTTGTTTTATGCGGCAAGTGCCAACACATTGTCATCAGCAAACTTGCATTTAATTACGGTAATATGGTGGGAGACAAGTTTGTAAGTTAGTACAAATCGTAGTGTAGTATACTGTAGTGAATTTAATGTGGAAAATTATTTTGTTTTAGTAAAAAAAACACACACAGCTTATATTTACCATGCTATTCACACCCTCTCTTATGTATCTTTCACCCGCTTCCTGTGTGGATTGAAGTCTAGAAGAGTAAGTGTTCAGCATGTACAGCATGACGTGTGTATGTGATAGAGATAATTGTGTGCACAATAAAAAAGTGGCTGTCAGATAAAGCTGATGTTTAAAAAGTTACAAATATTTTGAGAAATATTGAAAAATCTTCAAGTATTTTATGAAAATGCTGTGTATACTGTATTTTTGGGAATTGGTGACTGCATATAGCTATTTAAAGCACCATATGTATATGTTTGAGCAGGACTCTCAGAGCAAACAAGGTGGCTACAGTATGCACCAGTTGCAAGGAAACAAAGAGTTTGGCTGTGAGAAGAAAGGCTATCTGCTGAAGAAGAGTGATGGGTACACACAAAAGACAGACACACACACAAACATACGCCCCAATTAGATGTGATTTCTAATCAATATGAGTTCTTGCTCTCTGCTATGAGTAGTGTTATGCAGTATAAAATTGTTGTGTTATAGGTTGAGGAAGGTGTGGCAGAGGAGGAAGTGTTCAGTTAAAGGAGGAATTCTCACCATCTCTCATGCCACTGTGAGTAACTCGGACACAATCATGTGATTTACTCGGTTCACTGTAAACTGTGTCATCCTATAATCAGCCTAATAAAACAGAGGTCTGAGATTTTCAGTGAAAAGACTTAATCAGCTTTCTGAACTTCGGCTGAATGTCTCCATAACAACCTAGCCATCCCACTGTGTCCCTCTTTAAAGGGGTCATATGACATTGCTAAAAATACTTTATTTTGTGTATTTGGTGTAATGCAATGTGTTTATGCGGTTTAAGGTTAAAAAACACATTATTTGCCACATACTGTACATTATAATTGCTCCTCTATGCTCCCCTTTCTGAAATGCGTTAATTTTTACAAAGCTCATTCTCATCGTTCTGTGAAGCGAGGTGTGCTCTGATTGGCCAGCTATCCAGTGCGTTGAGATTGGCCAAATACCTCGTGTGACAAAAATGTTACGCCCCTTGCCGATGCTATGTCCCGGCGAGAGACAAAAACAATAAAACCCATTATAAACGAGGCATTTGTTGCATTCAGTGTGGACATAATTACTGATTATAATGACTTATACTGGCTTTTTTATAAACATTACCATGTCTGCATTTGGACAAACGACAAACAACAAGCGCTACTCTACACTGCTCAAAACTCGCGTTTGAATATTCAGTGGCAAATTCTTAAAATATGAAAAATATTTAATCAATTATTAAGAGAGTAATTAAATTAAACTATTAACCTGTTAGCAAGCACTCCCCATTTTGGCACTCACAGTTGAAAAAGACCTATCTAACATAAAATTATAACAGTTGCTACGCACACAATTTTGGTGTCTTTGTAAAGAAGACCATTTGGGCTTTACTATCTATCATCCAGAGTTGAGTTGCTAATGCTCAAAAAGAAAAAAGTTATAGAGACTGAAGTGCCTTGAAAAAAGTACCACACTGAATAATTTTTTTTTATTATTATTTAATATAAAAATACATGAAATAAGTCCTGGAGCAATCCAGAAAAGTAATGGGTTGAAAGTCACATGTCTCATGAGTTTATATTTCAAATCTGAAGAAGATACCATGAAAAATGAGACTATATATTTTCCTGAGACCATATATAGCCCCCCCCCCCACGTTTGAGACAAAATATTTATTTACCAAATGTATTGAAAAGTTACACAAACTATTAAACTATTTTAGTCATTATACATTAGGGATACGCGGTATACCGGTACTGGAAAAGTACCGGTATCTATTATATTTCAAACGGTACGAAATCATCATTTTGCACAATTCTGTATTTCATACGCTGCTGTTCCGAAGTTCACCTGTAGGTGGCAGTGCTTCTCAAATTGCTGCGCATCCGGTAAATGTGACAACAGAACAAGTGAACAACACGATGGATCAAACAAATGAATCTATTAACGTGCCCAAAATAAATAAATAAAGAGAACAGTAGAAGTGAAATATGGCATTACTTTGCACACAAAACAGATGATAAAGGTGAACGAACTGACCACAGGAGGCAAGACATCAAATCTTGCTAAGCATTTGTCGCTTGCTCATCCTGATCTTTTCCGAGAATTAGAGATCGACAGGTAAGTAAGTGCATCATAAATTCATAATTTTAAGTTTTATTCAAAACTGATCAACGCACATACATGAGATGTGATGCAGTAAACACTAAAGCTCAAACATGTGACGCTAGAACCAGTGATGTTTTGGTCACATAATATTTGCACTTTCATTTCAAACAGTCAAATATTAATTTAATTTGAATGAAACAACAGTTTTGCTATATTAATTTTAGTATCAATAATATGAAGGGAATGTTTCTGCCACATTGCTGACCGCTAACATGAAGCAGCCGAGAGAGAGAGAGAGCTTTATATTTAAAACTTTTTCTTTGCCTATCCGTGTCTGAAATCTGAAAACAATCTGAGGGAGAGAGAGAGAGAAATAATAATCTGATTTTGAATATTACTTTGACTTAGGGGTGTGCGATATGACGATTTTTGATCATGGACGATACAAATGTCTCCACGATCTGGCGCAGCCATCTGTATGTAACGTTACTGAACAACGCCCGATCCATTCAGTGTTAACTCAGTAGTAGAGTTACTCTCATGGGACACAGCACTTCACAATCACAAAAGTACCTAATTTGTGTGTTTTAAAGCCTTTCCGGTTAAACGTTTCATTCATGCGGTGGTCAGACGTGTGTTTTGTACACCTGAAGAGCGCGCACGAAAAAGCCAGTCTAACAGCGCCTGATAACTGAACTAAGTTATATTTTGAGCTAATTTCCAGGAGAGAAAAAAAAATCTGATTCCATTATAGATTTACAAGCCAAAATTCAAAGATTGCCAAAATACAAAGAGACAGACAATGGGGTAAAAAAATGGGTTGAAAAAAGATTGAAGAATTTGATTAAATGTTTGGGTTTCAATCTAAACAACAAGTTGACCTTTGACATGTTTGACCTTTTAGTGAAGTAGTCTTCATTTTACCTCTTGAAGAATGTTGTAAGAGCAAAAAATGCCTACCCCAGCTTTAAGAGCCCAATGGGAAAATGAGCAACTAGTTTTATTCTCTTCTCTTCTCTTCTCTTCTCTTCTCTTCTCTTCTCTTCTCTTCTCTTCTCTTCTCTTCTCTTCTCTTCTCTTCTCTTCTCTTCTCTTCTCTTCTCTTCTCTTGACGATGCAATATGAGACAGAGGGAGTCCATTTTCATTCACCTCATAACAAATGTGGCCTGTACAGTTTCTTACTACACTTTTAAACATCAGTACCAATCAGTCACATTAAGCGAAATTTTGCAGGCTAAAAGGTCCATTGCCAATAGTTCAGTGATGCATGAAGCACAGCTCACACAGAAGTCACTTTCAAAACAAGCAGCTTTCTTATGGTCAACGTGGCAAATTAACAAAACAAAATAACTAGATTTCACCCACAAAATATTACTGTACAATGGAAAATGTGACCATACATTTAGTTTAACTGATCACTACTAGTCAGCATTGTTAGCTTTCTATGTCTCAGTGTTAGGTCTTGTACTCCCCCTCTACATCATGTCATCAATTTTCATCTTTTCCCCCATGATGTCTCAAAAAATGTGTTTTATTGTTTTAAAAGCGCATTTAGGAATGCACAAATTTACTCTGACCAATTTGCTACTACAGGTACTGTACATGTGGTATGGGATGCTGAAAAAAAGAGACTCAACCAAAGATTGCTGTCTAGTGTGTAGGTTAACCAGAAAAATATAGCACAGATGGTGTGCAAGAGTACTTTCTGTTCTGAAAGTACCGCAGGCAGACTTACAAAAAACAAAATCTGTGGGCTGTAGGCTAGTAATAGACCTACGTTAAATAATTGTCTAACACAATAATATATAATATTTGAACTAGCTTCATTAGAAATTTACAATCACTTGAAAGCTTTAGTTAAAACCTTTTCAACACTGTTTGTGATGTTATAGCAGGAATATGAAGTAGTCAAGCATTTCTCCTGTTGTCACATTTTGTTTCAGTCAAACAGGCAGCCTGTCAAACTCAACCTGCTCACATGTCAGGTCAAACCCAGCACTGAGGACAGGAAGTGCTTCGATCTCATTTCCCGTGAGTCAACAGACACCAACAGGCAGAGTTTATTGTGTGGGAAACCACATGAGTGATTTAGTAGCTTAGTGTAATGTGTTTACTTTACTTTACCATACTAAATCTTGGAAGATAATTGTCAAACGTATTTTTTTATAATTTTCTAATTGCACCATTCATCTGATTTATGATTTTAATACTATCTTCTGGTGTTTAATTAGTGGAAATCACTTAATGTTTATGCAGATGGTTCATATGTTTCAGATAACCGCACATATCACTTCCAGGCCGAAGATGAGCAGGAATTTATGATGTAAGACTTGTTTTTGTAAACACTTTGCATCTGTAAGTCACAAGCTTGTAATCTAACTTCTCTTTAAATGGAGTGATCGCTAAGATTATTTTTTTATATGCTGATTATGGGATATCCTCTCTGAAATTTAACAATTATGAGCAATTGCAGCAATTTGCCTAGGAGTGAAGACAACTTTGCTCCTCTGTGACTAAATTTGTACAATTTTTATGGCAAAATAATATCGTAAAAAGAGTTTGAGATTTGAACTCTCATCTAAAGCGTTTGTGTGTCCGTGTGGTCCATTGAGGTCACTAACACCACAATGACATTTCCCAGACTCCTTTAAACAAACATTCTCACAAAAAAGCATCTACCATCTCATAGCATGTCTAAGTATTTTTAACTACTGGCTTTACTTCTTACCTACACTGCTGTTAGCTCCCTGCTGTCCATCAACTCCCTTACTGAGCCATTTTACATCCATTATAAAGGGCTCTTAAAAGCACAGAGGCTGATCAGAATGAGGTCCTATAACCTCTTTATACATCAGTCCTGCAGTCCTTTCACCTCTACTTTGACTGGAGTCTCTTTTAAAAGCCAAAAGCTGATCTCATCATCTTGCTAACAAGGAGGCATGGCATGCTTTTGAGCTCAGTATATCAGCCCATTTTTTGAAACATCTTTAGGAAAAAATAGACAAAAGCAGGAAAATGAATAAGAGGGTCTGAAAGAAGGGCTTAAATGTTGCTTTAGCATTTAGCTGTTGTTTTTTAAGGTAACACACCGGCTGGCTGGGGCATTGGTATTTCAGCATTACACGGCAGAGTGGTTTAAGACAGCTTGTCAATTTCTATATATACACTGAACAAAATTATAAACGCAACACTTTTGTTTTTGCCCCCATTTTTCATGAGCTGAACTCAACGATCTAAGACGTTTTCTATGTACACAAAAGGCCCATTTCTCTCAAATACTGTTCACAAATCTGTCTAAATCTGTGTTAGTGAGCACTTCACCTCTGCCGAGATAATCCATCCACCTCACAGGTGTGGCATATCAAGATGCTGATTAGACAATATGATTTTTGCACAGGTGTGCCTTAGGCTGGCCACAATAAAATGTCACTCTAAAATGTGCAGTTTTATCACACAGCACAATGCCACAGATTTCGCAAGTTTTGAGGGAACGTGCAATTGGCATGCTGACTACAGGAATGTCCACCAGAGCTGTTGCCCGTGAATTGAATGTTCATTTCTCTACTATAAGCCGTCTCCAAAGGCGTTTCAGAGAATTTGGCAGTGCATCCAAACGGCCTCGCAACTGCAGACCACGTGTAACCACACCAGCCCAGGACCTCCACATCCAGCATCTTCACCTCCAAAATCGTCTGAGACCAGCCACCCGGACAGCTGCTGCAAAAAAATTCTGCACGAACTGTCAGAAACTGTCTCAGGGGAAGCTCATCTGCATGCTCGTCATCCTCATCGGGGTCTCGACCAGACTGCAGCTCGTCGTCGTAACCGACTTGAGTGGGCAAATGCTCACATTCTATGGCGTCTGGCACTTTGGAGAGGTGTTCTCTTCACGGATGAATCCCGGTTTTCACTGTAAAGGGCAGATGGCAGACAGCGTGTATGGCGTCGTGTGGGTGAGCGGTTTGCTGATGTCAACGTTGTGGATCGAGTGGCCAATGGTGGCGGTGGGGTTATGGTATGGGCAGGCGTATGTTATGTACAACGAACACAGGTGCATTTTATATGGCATTTTGAATGCACAGAAATACTGTGACGAGATCCTGAGGCCCATTGTTGTGCCATTCATCCACGACCATCACCTCATGTTGCAGCATGATAATGCACGGCCCCATGTTGCAAGGATCTGTACACAATTCCTGGAAGCTGAAAAAAATCACAGTTCTTGCATGGCCAGCATACTCACCAGACATGTCACCCATTGAGCATGTTTGGGATGCTCTGGATCAGCGTATACGACAGCGTGTTCCAGTTCCTGCCAATATCCAGCAACTTCGCACAGCCATTGAAGAGGAGTGGACCAAAATTTCACAGGCCACAATCAACAACCTGACCAACTCTATGCGAAGGAGATGGCAAATGGTGGTCACACCAGATACTGACTGGTTTTCGGACCCCCCCCCCAATACAGTAAAACTGCACATTTTAGAGTGGCCTTTTATTGTGGTCATCCTAAGGTACACCAGTGCAATAATCATGCTGTCTAATCAGAATCTTGATATGCCACACCTCTGAGGTGGATGGATTATCTCGCCAAAGGAGAAGTGCTCACTAACACAGATTTCGACAGATTTGTGAACAATATTTGTAATTTTGTTCAGTGTATATATATATATATATATATATATATTTACACTGAACAAAATTACAAACACAACACTTTTGTTTTTGCCCCCATTTTTCATGAGCTGAACTCAAAGATCTAAGACTTTTTCTATGTACACAAAAGGCCTATTTCTCTCAAATATTGTTCACAAATCGGTCTAAATCTGTGTTATTGAGCACATTGGTTAATACAATGGGATTAGATTAATTTGTGTTTAACATATTTAATTATTGCATCATTCTGAGTTTGCATTTCACTGTTTTAATCATATTCTGAATCAGTTTTTTTGCGAGTGGGATGAATTTCACTGTTTTAATTCATTTGAGATGAATACGTTTGAATCACTATGCTTCAATCTTTCATGACCTTACTCAATATTAAAGATATAAAGGTAAAATTTTCACAGAATGTTCTTTAGCATATGAAGGATGATCTTTAAAAAAAAACAGCAAATCCAAAAAAAATTACTTTAGCTGGGTTTTCACAGAGAGGGTCACATTTAGTCTAGAACTACAGTAAGATCATGTTCACACAGCGCACTGTGTCAATAAATGGGAAAAAAGTAACTGGCGTTACTTACATTTACATTTATGCATTTAGCAGACGCTTTTATCCAAAGCGACTTACAGTGCATTCAGGCTATACATATTTTTGTCAGTAAATGTGTTCCCTGGGAATCGAACCCACAACCTTTGCGCTGCTAACGCAATGCTCTACCACTGAGCCACAGGAACACTTGTTTGAAAAAGTAACTTGTAAATTAAAAAGTAATGCGTTACTTTACTAGTTACTTGAAAAAAGTAATATTATTACGTAACTCGCGTTACTTGTTGTGCATTACCCCCAACACTGTGTATTTCTGCCTCTACAGATGGATCTCAGTGTTAACTAACAGTAAGGAGGAAGCACTTAACATGGCCTTTAGAGGAGAGCAGGGTGGAGGAGATGATGGGCTGGAAGATCTCACTAAAGCCATAATAGATGATGTGCTGCGCATGCCCGGAAATGAAGTGTGCTGTGATTGTGGGGCTCCAGGTGCATAACTGTCTGTCTGTCTAAAAATAAATAATACAATTGTCTGTCTGGTAAGGTTACTCTGCCTCATTTGACACTCTCCTCTCAGGTCTCTTCTCCACTCAGTCTGTCCTCTTTTTTGAATCCCTATTTTTGTTTCTCTCACTCCATTACCAGTGAAATCAGTCTCTCTCGTGATGAAGCAGCAGCAAAAGTGTGAGGATCAGGCAGTCAGGACAGACGAGTGCTGTTACATCACTCTCTTATGTAATTGGCTCATGTAAGCTGTGCTGAAAGTTCTGAGAGGGTGCTGCTCCAGGGATTATTTGATCAGCCTCTTTCACATTCATTGTTTTCTTTCTCTGCAAGAGGATAGAGATGTGGCCCAGGAAAGGCCCCTGGGACCTTTTTACTTGTTTTCATTTGTTGTTACATATAAATCGATGAACAATTTTGGCTATAAATCAGGGAAATACATTTTATACATTGTCAGGTTTACCAGCGAAAATGTATTTGATACTTTACTGTTAGATGACCAGTCGTGTCAGAATTAAGGCCCGTTCCAGGGAAATAACTTTCAATAACTATTAAGTTCTAATTGTTCTAATTCTAAGTCCACAGCACAACTATAACATTAATAAACAAAAATGTTAATGTTGGTGTGGACACTAATATAGTTATCGTCATTGGTGTGAACGGTCCTTTCATTTAATTTCATTACATATAGATACACTGTTGTCTGAATACCGTAGATGCAAGTTGGATTATGTTGTTGTACAACAACTGTGCTGGGTGGTTTCTAAGGTTTTCTACATTAGCACGTAGCTACTATCAGTTGCCATGATTCTCCATGTAGTTGTTAGCAAATTGCTATGTTTATATGCGATTGCTAAGGTGTTCTATGTGGTTGTTAGCACTAAGCACATAGCTACTTTTATTTGCAGTTGCTAAAGTGTTCTGTGTGGTTGTTAACTAGTTACTATAGTTTATATTCTTATTTCTGTGTTCTGAGTGGTTGTTAGCACATTGCTACATTGCTCTGAGGTTGTTAGCACATTGCTGCATTTCTTCTATGCAGTTTGGTCTTCTGGGTGGTTGTTAGCATGTTGCTCTGCAGTTGGTCAGGCATAATGGGTTGGTTCCATTTTGTGCACTAGGTGTAGAAAAAAAGTCAGATCAGTTCTGTAGCATAGACTATGTGGGATGACGATGCATCATAGTTGCATCTTATTCATTTTTAAAATGAACCATCAATGTGAATTGATTCATTGTTTCATGGGCTTATAAATTAAGTTTAGGAAGCTTCAGGTGATGCTATGACTGTGTAAGAGGCTTATAGAGCTGTGTTAAGCTGTTATTCAGCTCCTCAACTGAGAGCTAAAAACTCTAATCTGTGTCAAGGTGCATGACTCCTTAAACAGAGAGATGAATGAATGATGAATGTATTTGATGCTGACTGATTGCTTGTCTGGCAGAGAAGAAATAATGTACAAGTACATCAGGGATTTACTGAGCATGCATAGAAAGCTGCTGGAGAAGACTTTAATCTATATTTAGCTGCAGAAGTGACAAACACACCTGCCGCCAACACTAGCACACAAACAGATCGTGTCATATTCTCATTCAAACACCGATAACATGGACACTCTAAAGTACACTCCATTCAGTATTTACCATTCCTTCTTGTAGAACATTAAAATTATGAGTCCAACGAGGACCCCTTGTGGTAATAAATGTGTTTGTTGCTCTTTCTTGTTTCCTTGTTTTTTCATGTTTTTTTTTTTGTTGTTTTTTTTTTCAGATCCCAAATGGTTGTCAACTAACCTTGGAATCCTGACTTGCATCGAATGCTCAGGCATTCACCGGGAGATGGGCGTCCACATCTCACGCATCCAGTCTATGGAGCTAGACAAACTGGGAACCTCTGAACTCTTGGTGTGTTAATAGTGCATTTTCTTGCAAAGTGTGTTCCTGTGGCTAGTGCAAAATTTTTTTTTTAAACACTGTGGTCATAAATGTAAAGCATGGGTCTTGAATTAGGATCCATAGGGTTTGTGTGCCAGTACTGCAGAGGGTATGCCAATTATTGTTTGACCACAAATTAATTTGTGACAAAATAAAAAATATAGCCAAATTAGCTGAAGTTCAGCTATGAATTAATTAATTGTCATTACTACATTAAAATGTATCAAGTAAAATGATATTTGTATGTGCAAGACTCTTATTAATATCCTTTTATTATCATTAACTAAAACATTTTTGTGAATTGAATCAAAGCTAAAATAAAATATATCTAAAATAAAATAGTCCTTGGCCCAACCCTTTAGTATAGCAATAAAATCATATTTCATACTGAAAATTCAGGATCAGTTCATTGGACCCATGGCCATCTACGTATTTTATGATTATTAATTTAATTAATATATTTTTAAGCATTAGATATAATGTAATTGATACAGATTTATTTATTTTGTTTTATTCTATTCTTTCCTTTCAGCTGGCCAAGAATGTGGGAAACAGTCGTTTTAATGAAATAATGGAGGGAAATCTTCCTTTCCCCTCTCCTAAACCTACTCCTGCTAGTGACATGTAAGTATGCAATATTTTATTATAATTTATTTTAGTTTTCTAGTGTATTAAAGTCTTTCTGGTAAATTATAGATTTTCCCTTTGGTTGCACTTGTGTCAACATGTTTTAATGTTTTGTATATTCACTTTCTCTTAATTCAACCTTAGGACTGTTCGTAAGGAGTTTATCAATGCTAAGTATGTAGATCATAAGTTCGCGAGAAAAACCTGCAGCTCAGCAGCAGCCAAGATGAGTGAGCTATTTGAAGCCATCAGGTCACATGACCTTCTAGCTCTCATCCAAGTGTATGCTGAGGGGGTAGAGCTTATGGAACCACTACCTGAAGGAGGACAGGTGAGTTACAGCATCTGTCAAATTGATCATTAAATGTGTAGTAACTAGGACAGTTGGAAAATAGGCAATTTTTTTCCTTTAAAGTGGTCATATGACGTTGCTAAAAAGAACCTTATTTTTTGTATTTGGTGTAATGCAATGTGTTTGTGGTTTAATGTTCAAAAAACACATTTTCCACATACTGTGCATTATTGTTGCTCCTTTATGCTCTGCCTTTCTGAAACGCGTCGATTTTCACAAAGCTCATCATTCAGAAAAGCGAGGTGTGCTCTGATTGGCCAGCTATCCAGTGCTATGTGATTGGCCGAATACCTCAAGCGAGTGACGGAAATGTTGCACCCCTTACCGTTTTGTGATGCCGTGTCCCGGCGCAACTAGACAAAAACAATAAAACCCATTATAAACGAGGTATTTGTTGCATCCAGTGGGGACATAATTACTGATTATAATGACTTATACTGTCTTTTTACATTACCATGTCTGCATTTGTGATCGGAGAAACGACAAGCACTGCTCAAAACTCGCGTTTGACTAGTCAGTGGAAAATTCTTTAAATATGAAAACATACTTACAGGCTGTGAGTCAGAAGCTGTCCTTGCAAAGTTGGAATTGCCCCACTTTATAGAAACAGCCTTTGTGTACAGCTGGCATCGTAGGCTACTCTCCCAGGTTCAGGAAACAGTCCTCCGTAAAATGCGCTGCACACACTCTAATATTTGGGTTGAACTGTTCTGGAACAGTGTTGTAAATACAACATAACCACTGATTTCTAGTTGTGTCCCCTTTTGGAAAGCCCAAACAAAGTAGTTTCGCTTTCATTACGAAACACAGCATCTCCAGTACATGGTGCCGGTGGCAGCAACAACAATACTACAGAGAGAATAAAAATCATGCCCTCTTTCCTTGCGTATACGTTTGGGCGGTGTTTTGCAAATCTTCCCACACAGTGATGTAGACATGTGGAGCCGTGTTTAAATGAGGCGTTGTAGGAGGGCGTGGACGAGTCTTAACTTTTATAAAGAATATCTCTTTGGTTTTGAGACTTTAGTCTTTGCAACTTCAGGGATCTTATCTATGTGCCGACATCTTGTAATACTCCAAAGAGAAAGGAAACCTTGAAATCGAATCATATGACCCCTTTAACATTTTATTCTCATTTTAATAATTAAGTGGCCCCTGAAAGGAAACTTACCAAGCATCCTAGAGGAGATAGTAGGTCCACAGGTACAGAGTTTATACACCCTAACTATCACATGACATGATGAATGACCCATGCACATCAGAGACTTTGATGAGCACAGATTTTGAGGTCTGGTGAATATCAGAAAGCAGACATGCTGAACGTGACTTGAAGCCTCTGCCTTGCTCTTCTCCCACTTTTCCACACTGAGAGACTCTTCGTTCTATCTGCTAATGACTTTGGTAATGCTGCTACCGTCTCAGAGATAAACAGCGGTTGCAGTTGAGTGAGTGCAGTTGCGAAAACATCCTCAATCTAAAATGATCTCTGTTTCACTTTTTATGATGTAGCCTCTGGCCAGAGCATGAGCTGACTTTAGTTTATCTTTTGTTGAATCCTCAAACATGAAGCAGTGACCATGGCCATGTTAGAGACACTATTAGCCAGATATTTTTGTGGATCTTCATCAACACATTACATAACACAACTGATGTTACTATATTACATTACTATAAAGTAGTCATTAAGATTTTTTTATTTATTTATTTTATTCATTTTTTTTATAAAAGACATATCTTAAGCTTACCAAGTCTGCATTTATTTTATGTATAAATAAACAAATGCTTCTGTGTTATAGGAAGGAGGAGAGACTGCATTGCACTATGCCGTGAAGACAGCTGACCACACCTCACTGCAGCTGGTCGACTTCCTTGTCCAGAACAGGTATGGAACATCAGCTTATAACCACAAAAACTGGGAGGATACCCCCCTGGCCATGTTTTTATGATACATTTTCAGTATTTTGGATTCCTTTTAGGCCAGGGGTGTCAAACTCATTTTAGGTTGAGGGCCGGATTGAAGAAAATGTTCCCTTGTGTGGGCCGAATTACCTTTTGTTACACCCTAGTTTGCTCACAATTACAAATAATATTAACTGTACATACATCCTACAATATAATTTACAAAAAATCTAGGAAAACTTGTTTCAAAGATGATGCTATGTTATTTTAGGGGTGTGCAATATTGACACAACATGTCATTTTATTTTTTAAATATTAAGGATTATCATATTTTGCAGAGTGTGTTTTTGAGATGGTTGGTTCATGGATAAATAAATATGACACTAAAGCCACCAGTAGGTGGCAGCAAGTCCCCGTTTTATTGAGTGATCCATTGACTCATTCATTGAAAAAGTTTGATACGTTTAGAAACAAAGATTGTTTTTATGAAATGGCCACTGAATCATTGACTCAAATGATTTGATCATAAAGAGAGATTCATTTAGTAACAAAATACACATTGTTGCTCGGAGACGAAAATTGGTCTTACTCTGGCTTTATTAAAAACTTTTAATTGCAGAGACTGAGATAAACAGACAGCATTGTGACTAAAATGTAACACGCTTAATACAAGCATCTTGTTTGTGGAGCTGTTGTATAAAATATATTAATTTATGATCGCGCTGACATTCAGGAAAGCAACACTTGTTATACTTAACGTTACTTAACCATCATGACACAAATATTAAAAACAAACTTGCAAAGTTGTCAACTCACACACCATTAAAACAACAGTTCAGTATTAGTACATGAGTATCGCACAGCACTAGCTCATTTACTTTTTCCATACTAAGCTGTCCAGTGCACTGCATTGTCATTTAATATTGCACACTTTTACCACAGCAACAGGTTGTGATTAAACCATACCTGTCAACCCTCCCGTTTTTCCTGGGATTCTCCCGTGTTTTACATTCTATCCCGCTATCATCCAGTTAAAATATTTTCCTGTATTTCTCCCGTATTTTTAATCTTTATATTAAAAAAATCCCACTGGGCAAATTGTATATGTTTGCTACATTCGCCTTTGGTAAAACAAACCTCATTATATGAATAATCACGTCAACAAATTTCAAAGTTGCCCAGTTGCCAGGTCTTGTATGAAACGCATCCTTCTCACACAATCGACACATACAAATTTAAATTTGTCCCCTCAACTTGGCAACCTACAACAGTGATGAGTACCGTGGGAAGGAAAGGATCACTGGAAGAAATAGGACGGGAGGAAAAGACTCGCCGCCTTTCCACTATCTCTGAAGAACGACAAGTGACAGACAGGTGCTACAGTGGAAAAAAAAAGAATGCAAATTGAGATATAGTTTATACTTCAAAAGGCTATGGTTTAATTGATGACATATGAGCTCTGCAAGTTTCAAAATCAGGTGCTGCGCTGCTTTGTTTACTGTGGTCACCGGGGAATGGCTATATTCCTGGCGAAAAGCGAATGAATGAAGAGATAATGAATGTGCATTTTTCAATAAGCCCTTCTGCTTTTTGTTTTAGTCCAAAGCCAAAAATGACCCTTATTTGTAAGCAGAAAACGCACAGTTGTAAATGTGAACCGGTGGATAGACAAGAAGTTAATGAATTATACAACTCAAAAGATAAAGCCTACACTAAGATATATTTATGTAACTAAATTAACATCATTGTTTGATAATAATTGTGTAAATTAATTTAATAATAATATAATATAATAATTGATACTTTTGCCTCCAACCTAACCCACCTTGTTGACAGGTATGGATTAAACATAATCTGCGTTACCTGTCTGTTTTGAGATCACAGAACCTTTCTTTCCATTTCTCCTCAAATAGCTTGTCCGTACTTCCAGGTCAATATTTTTCTTTTAGACATGTTTAAAATCACAAGTAACTTGCCAAACGAGCATCAGTTACAACGCAGCTTTCATCATATTATCATCGTGCTGCTCGAGATTCTGGCGCCGCCTTAAAACGTGCATGTGTAGGTCTCCCGATTCCGAGGCGTAACATACAATGCAAATAAATAAGCAATTTGTTCCACTTTAACTCAATGTAATATTGTAGTGAATAAACTTGATTTAACTTTCAAAATAATGTTTTATTTATTATTTTATATTATTGTTCAAATCATCCCACAGGCCGGATTGGACTCCTTTGTGGGCCGCATGTTTGACACCCCTGTTTAGGCAGTCATCTCTTGTTGCGTTCCATCACCGTTATCATTAAGAGCTTAACGTTAAATAGGAGTTGGTTAAACAGTTTTTAATGTTTTTTTTTTTTAGGATGACAGGTGTTCATGTACGAGCACCAGAACTTTTGAAGGGATTATTATGCAGATAATAGAGTAATTTAAGTTAAACTTTAGCTGAATTTGCTCTCTACTGTGTGGATTAAAGTTACATAACATTATTAGAAGATCAGGTCATGCATGAGCCAGGACTACTGTTGGCTCACATCCTAGTAAATAATCATAATTCGATTTCCCTGAGAATCTGGAACACTGGATCTGCTCCAGGTTTGCATTAAAGGTTGACTCAAAAGAAATATGACAGCATAAGGGAAGTAAATCCAACCCAGAAAACTGGGATGGTTTTATTTATTTTATTTCGGACAACATGGCTCACTCTGCTTTAACTTCTCTCCAGGTTTTCCATTCCCCAATTATCACTTCCTCCCTGATTACGTTTGAAAGATATCATGCTCCAAGTTCTTCCCATGGAAAAAGTTTTACTGTGATTAGTGTAATATTAGGTGAAATAATGTTTGCACAATTTCCGTTTAGTTGTAGGGGTGATTATTATGATCATATATTAATATTGATATGACTATATTAAAAATGTTAAGTGATAATTTTTCCATGTTAACATGCTAGTTATAGTATATACTACTAAAAAGTTTGGGGTCTGTAAAATGTATACTCCCCAAGACTACTGTACAGGTACATTTATTTGATCAAAATTACAGTAAAATAGTAACAATAAATCTAAGAAATATTAAAATCAATATTTCTTATTTTATTCTAATTAATTTCTGATGACAAAGCTGAATTTTTAGCAGCCATTACACCAGAATTCTGTCACATGAACCTAATTAGCTTATTTGGTGGTCAAGAAACATTTATTATTATTGATGTTAAAAACCATTGTGCTTAATATTTTTACAGAAACTGTGATAATTTTTTCAGGATTCTTCAATAAATGGAACGTTCAAAAGAACATTATTTATGTATGTAGTCAATGTCACTTTCGGTTTTAATGCATTCTTGCTGAATAACATTTATTAATTTCTTTATTTCAAAAAAATGTTTACTGACCTCAAACCCTTTGAACTGTAATGTACTGTATGTGGAAGGAAAAAAATATTTCTCTATAGATGTCTTAGTAAATTCCACAATGAATCTTCTGTTTTCTCCACACTCATGTCCACTGGTTGTTAACCCATCTTTAATGTTTTCTTTCCAATATTGTTGAAAATTCCTTTTTATGCATTATGGACATTAATGTGTTTTATGGTATTGAAGCAATTAAGAACACAGATGCTCCTTTCAATTAAATTCTAAATAATTTGTATAGCGCTTTTTACAATATAATCGTTGCAAAGCAGCTTTACAGGAAATTAAGTTTCTACAATAGATTTATATATTGCAGAAACTTAATATATTTAACTTAAGGTTAAAATGTGGTTAATTATGTATACTGTCTGAGGGTTGGCTTCCTCTGAGGTCCTCTAAGGGGTTGGCATCATCTCTTCTCAGGTGTTTGGTCATCTCAGATCATTTAAGGGTTGGATCCAGACTGAAGCTTTTATAATTCCTAGTTACCACGGGATGTTAATGTTAATCCCGTGGCAGAAACAGAGAAACAAATAGAGAAATAATTAGCGTAGCTGTTGTTCCATCCAAGCTAAAATTATTTGTTCAACCCAAGCTAAAGCCTAATAATGTGCATTTGATCAGATATAACTGCAGTACTAGATTATGAGATGCATTATATGAATGATTGGCTAAAGAGATGTGTCTTTAATCTAGATTTAAATAGAGAGAGTGTGTCTGAACAAGGGGTGTAACAATTCATCGATATGGATCGATATATCGATACGATGTATGACGATACGATGCATCGATGCCACGCGTAAAATATCGATATCTGTAGTATAAAAGGCACCTTTATTTTGGCACTGTCCACATTTTCACATAATGTCCGTCTATGCATTACCGCCAATGCGTGCATTCTCGTTCAATCTCACGTATCAAGACTCGATATAAGGACTGCCCGAAGGCACAAGGTGAGCATATAAGACGCTCTGGATTGTTGGAGTAACAGTCGAGCGCTGTGTGAGAAGTTTTCCGCGCACGCACACAGACAGCCGCATAGCAAACTAATAATAAATCTAATGCTGTCAAAGAAAAATACAAGTGGTCACTGCTCCTGACTAAATAACCTTTGTAACATGAAAAAGTATTCATTTATAGGCTATTTAATTTATACAGCGAAGACTATGCAGTTATTTTACATTTGATTTACATTTCTGTAGCGTACCTGAAAATTAATTTTAGACTGAGCTGAAAAACCTGAAAAGCACTGTTTATTGAACTTGTGTCTTTGTTCTATTGTATTTATTTTCTGCTATTGCTTGTAATTTGGTTATCTGACAAAAATTTTTAGCACTGAGCCAATAGTAGCATTTTTAGATTTGTTCATGTTATATATTTTTGGTTACATTTGTGAGTTAATAAAAATGTAGATGGATGTTTAAAATAGGTATATATAAAAACGTGTTTAACAAAGTTTATGTAATGACTTGTGTTTGATGATATTTGTCTTTGTTATTTACTTTGATTTATGGAGTAATGTGGATTTCTTAACCTGATTAATGAAAAGTATTTGTTAAAATAACACAGTAATAACATATATTTTACATCTATGCAAATGCATATACAATATTTGTAACTTAAAGAAAATAAGTAGCTAATCAAAAATAAAATAAAGAGGCAAGTTATTTAACAATATGTCAAGGAGTGGTACAAACATTTAAAAAAGATGGAACTGTAACCATCTACAGAGAGTCAGGTCGTACAGTTTAAACGTCGAGCCTTTGATGGAAGGGTGGAAGTAAAGCATGCATAATGTTGAAGTGGCCCTCAGCGAAAATGAGTTTGACACCCCACGAAAGAATCTAAACACATATTAAAGCCTGCCCTTGGATATCTGTATAGTTTTGTAATCGATATATGAGTATGTTTTTCATGATGGCTTCAAAACTATATGTCGAACGCAGCGCTAAGATCAAGTAAAAACTACAATGATGGTGATGCAGCCTTAGTGGGGCTGCAAGTGCTGCTGGTGTCGGGGAATATTGAGAATTCACAAAAGCTGTTCTTCTGCTACAGGTAACAACTCTTTCCATAATTTAGTGGGTGCATGGATCTAATAAACATGTTGTTGGTTTAGATGCTGTGATAAGTTTATTTAGCTCATCCTGTCCTATAGTTGTAAAGCAAAATGCAGTTTTTCTTTGGTGCGATGAAAAATGAAGGCCATACAAAGTACTAGACGCTGTAGAATCTTTTGTTGTGTTACTATTGCATCACCCTATTTAAAACTGGTGTAATTATATATTTTATTAGTTTCATAAATTCATTACTATTAAACTGTGAGGGAATATTTAGTCGGGTGACATCTGTTTATTTGTTAATCTAGCCACTAATAAAAACCTTGGATTGTTTTGTTATTATCTATGAGTTGCATATGCTCGGTCCTGGCAGCTTTTAGTGCCTGTCTGTTGATGACAGCAGGTTTTTCTCTAACCTTTTTTAATTTGATGGGGCAACAGTTTCTCAGTTGCCCATGTTGCTTGTAATTTTGTCTAGTTAATTGTATTTATGGTCGAGCAGTTGAGATAAATGCAATCTGTCTTTAGTGGCTGGAACAATAGTTCTTGGACGATGCAGAGCCATATAGATAATATCAGTAATATGCAATGATAATCAGATCTTTGAGGTGATATCTATATCAGTAAGATCAATTCCATGCGATATAATTAAATCGAGCGTATTATTAAAACGGTGACTTTGCTTTACTCCAAAAGAGTTTATTAGGTCAGTAAATGCAAGTTCTAATGCATCATTTGTATTATCTTCGTGAATGTTAAAATATCCGACAATTAGCACTTTATCAACATTAGCCAATAGGTCTAAGAGGAAATCTGCAAAATAAAATATTTGAAAACATCTTTATATGGCCCTGGCGGTCTATACAAAGTAGCCAGAGCAAGATATAGGACAGATTTATTTTGCATATCTGACAGTGTAACATTAAGCATAAGTATTTTGAATGAGTTAAATATGTGACCCTGGACCACAAAACCAGGCTTAAGTCGCTGGGGTATATTTATAGCAATAGCCAAAATACATTGAATGGGTAAAAATTATAAATTTTTCTTTTATGCCAAAAATCATTAGGATATTAAGTAAAGATCATGTTCCATGAAGATATTTTGTAAATTTCTTACCGTAAATATATAAAAACGTAAATTTTGATTAGTAATGTGCATTGCTAAGAACTTAATTTGAACAACTTTAAAGGCGATTTTCTCAATATTTAGATTTTTTTGCACACTCAGATTCCAGATGTTCAAATAGTTGTATCTCGGCCAAATAGTGTCCGATCCTAACAAACCACACATCAATGTAAAGCTTATTTACTCAGCTTTCAGATAATGATCTCAGATAATCTCAATTTCAAAAATTGACACTTAAGACTGGTTTTGTGGTCCAGGGTCACATATATTGTGTTGCGATACCGCCGCCACAACCAGTCTGATGAGGCTCATGCTTATAACAGTAGCTTGGTGGAGTAGATTCATTTAGACCAGTGGTTTTCAACCTTTTTTTTTTCACCGGGCCGCACTATGGTCCAAGTGCAAGTCTCACGGGCCGCACGCATGTCATTTACATATTACATCATCAATAAAAACCAAACAGATTTATAATATTATTTATAACCTAAATATTATGATATCTCAACGATTACATTTATTTAAATAAATAATTATACTCACCAATAATAAAACACCTGATGCTGTCGGGAACTAATTTTGTGAAATTCTGCTCAAAATGAGTAACAGCACAATGAAGTTGTGATTGTAAACTGTAGTCTGTAAGATGCGCACGGAAGTGTTACTTGACACGCGACATTGCAGAAAGTGTGCGCTCACAAATGTAGCCTATATTGATCCAAATATGGAAATAATTTTCGATTTAATAATCTGAGGTTCTCTCCAGAGATGTTTTGCCACATTTCTGTAATAAGGATGATTGCTGCGTAGTAGTTTATGGGTGTTTCTTTTTTGCCTGAACATCTTCAAGTGGGTGGCTGGGAAAACTGAAAGTAAGTCCATCACTCTCTTCACTGTGGATGCTGAGACTATTCTTGTTTGAATGCGTTTCTTCGCTGGCATTTTACACATTTCGTTTTCTCCCTTAACAAATTTGTCCATTCTGATGCTCAATTTTACAGAACTAATGGCTGCTGATGACTATTTGAATTTAATTCTGCCAAAGTGCCCGCTTGTAAGTGATCGTTAAATGCGTAACATTAATTACGTGAGTACATAGGTCTTCTCATGTCTGAAAATAATATATGAAAAACAATTATTTTACATAAAAACATTAGCTGTTATTTGTTTAGTACATTTTTAAATGAATGTAAAAACTAAAACTAATTGTAAAACTGAAAGTAATTTTTTTTATTATATTCAACACACAAGACTGTAACATTCAGCATGGTGGGCCGCCAGGGCCTGAAGTTAACTTGTTTGACCACCAGCCACTGTGGCAGGTGGATTTAAAAATAATGGGCCTGTGCAGAGAAACACACGGAGTAGAGGTGGTGGGAGTGTTTGCAGCACGCTGCATACTTACCCCAGACTTGTGAGCGTCAGCCCGTGATGTTTCCTGCATTGCTCTCCGCACACCCTCAGCTGGGCCTGCTTCCCCAGTAGCTCGTGGATATGCTTCTCCAAGGCCTCCAGCTCCAGCTGCACCGAATGTAGCTCAAACGTGTCCTCACCTGCACTCAAAGGTAGACACAAATCCGCCATTAAAGCAAGTAACAGTGAAACAATGTTAAATGTGTGTGAATAGGGTATTAGCTGTGTTAGCGGCAGCCGCACTGGCGATGCTAACGGGTTATAAGCTAATAGCAGACTCGGGAAATCAAAATAAAACTTGTGATAAGGCACTTTGATTGTTTTTGTTGCAGAATGAGATAGGGGATATAGTCACACGTTATAAAAACGAAAATGATGCTGTATAAAATTGATTTTAAGATAGAAAATAGACAGTAAATAATTGACTTGACGGAGCTCAAACTCAAAACATGCGTCAGCAACAAACAAGAAGTTTCAACTTAACTGCAGTAAATCCTGACACATAATATCAAAAGTAATCTTTATGTATTTATAGGTGGACATTCACATATTAATTGATAGCACACAGAAATATGTTTGACATCAATTAAGAATCTCCATGCAGAATCAAATGAAAACTGATCCTGTCATACTGGGCAAAACATTTTTGTTCAAATGTGGAAAACAACATTATCCTTTCAGAACTTAGACCCTGGATCCTACAGTGTTGCAGTGATCACTACAGAAAATGTTCAGGATGAACTTCAAATTGGGTCAGAGAAATATATGAATTTGTTCTCGGAGAGCAGGGATATGCTGGTTTAGATGTGTAGCCTGTTTTTTTTTGCTGTGATTCCCACTAGGTAAACAGAACTGGGTCATTCACTTGCTCTCTCCCCATGTGTGCTGTTTAGTCACTGCTGACCCAAATTCAGAAGTGTGAAGTGGCTCATTAAGAGTGAGAATCTTGTTAATGTCAGCCTCAATTACATATTTGAATTGCATTAAAAAGCACTTTGAAGATGATGATTTTGTTAACATGATAGCAGTACCACGTAACACAGTTTTGTGCCAAAATTGCTGCAGGTTGGTTTTAATAAGTGTTTTTAATAGTACAATAAATTATATTCCTTATGTCTCTGTCTCCAGTGGGAATCTGGATAAACAGACGGAGAGAGGAAACACAGCCCTGCACTACTGTTGCCTGTATGAGAAATATGAATGCCTCAAATTACTGCTGAGAGGCAAACCAGCTACTGATATCAGTGAGTTACACATGCATGTGTGGTTTTACAAGATTTCTATATATAAATTACTTATATATTACTATATTTGTATTTATTATAGTAATATATTACTATTATATTACTTTTTATTGTTATGATATTTAAGTGATTATTAATTTTTCATACTGTAGTTTATAATATTGTGATGCTTAAATGCACTTGTGGCATTCAAAACAAAGGAATTTAGATTTTTTTGTGTTATTTATTTGTTAACGTTTTTTTAGTGTTGTTTATTTAGATAAAATAGTCTAAAATTATAATATTAGCCATTTATGTGTTATTGACAGTTACATGTATAATAATTGTCAACTCATCATATCGGCCAGAATCCCTTCTTACATATACTGTATATTTACCAATGCTTAGTCACCATTTATATATAATTTCTGGTTAACCTGTGTCCTTATGTTTCAGCCAATCAGAATGGAGAAACAGCTCTGGATGTGGCCAGGCGGATGAAGATCATCCAGTGTGAGGAAACGGTGAGTAACTTGTGGGACAGATGATACAATCCTTCCTTTGGAAACTCTTTAACGGCTCTGAATACATGTGTCCATCATGATCTAAAAACAATAGGGGGCAGCAAAGATGTGGTAAAAGCCCCAGGGTGTTAAGATGGGGTTGTTTTTGACGATCCAACTCATATTTGTGTGCATGTGTGTTTCAGCTTGTACAAGCCGCTGCAGGAAAATTTAATCCTAAAGTCCATGTGGAATATGAATGGAATCTCAGATTGGAGGAGCTTGATGAGAGTGATGATGAGCTGGATGACAAAGTAAAACATTCTTCGTTGAACTTTTCTTAAAATACCCAAACTTCTTGAACTCACAGACTGAATGATTTTCTCATTGTTTTTCATTCCCAGCCCAGTCCCATTAAGAAGGATCGTTCTCCCCGGCCGCAGAGTTTCTGTCACTCATACAGTCTGTCTCCTCATGACAAGCTCTCTCTGCCTAGTTTTGGCCAGCGTGATAAGCAGCGCCTCTCATACACTGCACTCTCCAATCCGATGTACAGTGTTTCTACCGACTGTCCGTCCTCTCCAGTCTCCGATGGCCCACCTCTGCCTCCTAGAAATGCAGGCAAAGGTAACCCAGAAACCCAAAATCCAATCAAATGTTTAAGCATAAAACTTGTTCTAACAATCTTGCCCATTCCATAATTAAATATATTAATTTATGTTATAAATACTATTTGCATTCATAAAAGCTATTTATTCAATGTAGTCCGATGTATTAATCCAGTTCTTTGCATCTGTAGCTTTAGTTCAGTTTGTAATCCTAAAACCTGTACAGTCAACTAAAAAAAAAAAAACCAGCAAAACTGTAACAAATATCTGTGTGGTTTTATCTGCTTTCTGTTGCTTTGCACAGACTCTAGCTGGGTTTACTTTTCCATTTGATACTTTTGTTTATTGTTTAACTTTCTTATGTGTCATAGTATTAATAGGCAAACCTAAGTAAAATGTCATCCGGTCTTTTTCCATCTTTTTCTTCGTTCTCTCTGTATTTTTCCTCTTTTTCTCGTCTCTTGCAGCTCCTCTTCTGGCTTTCCTTGGCTCTCATTCCCACTATGCTACTCTGGCTAGCACTCGACCATACATCAGTGAATATCTTTTCTTATTTGCATAAACCTCCTGCTTATTTAATCTATTTAATGACCTCATTCTGTGATCTTACAGCTGTGTCTGAAACTGAAGGCTGCTGCATCTCAGTGAACAATGTTTTTTATATGAAAGCACACTACCATTCAAAAGTTTGGGGGCAGTAAGATTTTTTAAAGAAATAAATTGATCAAAAGACATTGACTATAAAGACATCACATTGTAATGTTACAAAATATGTCTATTTCAAGTAAATGCTGTTCTTTAAAAAAAAAAAAGGTATTTCTTCAAAAATATTACACAGCACAACTGTTTTATACATTAACAAAAAAATTAAATTCTTGAACACCAAATAAGCATATTGTTAGAAGTATTTTTGAAGGATCATGTGACAAGACTGGAGTAATGGCTGCTGAAAATTCAGTTTTGCATCACAGGAATACATTTCATTTTATAAAATGTTAAAATAGAAAACAGTTATTTTAAATTGTGATATTTCACAGTATTCTGTTTACTGTATTGTTGATCAAATAAATGTAGCCTTATTGAGCATAAGAGATTTTTGAATGGTAGTGTAATTCATTTCAGATTATTTTAAAATGTCTGAGAACAAATTGAAATGAGCTTTAGAAATACATTTATTAGTTAAAAATGTTTACAATAATAAATTAATATCATAGGTAGTGAATATATATGCTGGCAAGATAAAAGCATATTAGTAGAAAGCATGTTTGGATTCAGATGTGCCTTGATGCATTTATACTTATAGATGCTGCACATTTCTGGTTTTGGACTATACGATCACTCAAATTATGGTCACAATCTCTTATATGAAAGTTTAGTATACAAATCAGATTCAATACATCGAATGTACTTTTCACTTGATGATTCTGCTACAATTAATCATAATTAGTAAATAGATGATTTGACTTAAACAACTAAAGAGCAAAATTTTCTGTAGATGTTAAATTGCTGTGTTTGCTTGTCTCGTCCTTTTCCTGGTCCTCTCTGACTGAGCTTTTCACTGGCTATTGACTTGTCTTATTTCAATAAATAATGTAGAATAGATCGTTCTTTCATTTTCGCTTTCATTGAAATGAGAATACATCTTACTTTACTTTTTTGTGGTGTCTTTATGTCCTTCTCCAATTTCATCTAGTTTCTCCTCTTCCACTTTAAGTTCCACTTACCTGACCTGCTTCAGTTTCAGTAGCAATTTTCATCTTATCCAAGTATTTACCCACAGTCATTTTTTTTTCTTTATTTACTTAACTTTCTGTCCTGTCACCCTCATTCCTGTATCTTCCACAGACCCATGTTAAATGACAGTATCCATTCTTCCCCATGATATCACTGCATGTTCTTGTTTTATGTTTGTTTTCCCTCCAGCCCCTCCCTTGTTGAACCTGCCCCCCTCCGCACAAACCCCCGCTTGTGGCAGCTCCACCCTGTCAAAGAAGAGGCCCCCACCCCCTCCCCCTGGACACAAACGCACGCAGTCCGACCCCCCCACCCCTCTCTCACACACCCCGCTCCGTAAAGGTGGGCTATACTTAGTCAACAACCCTAGGTTGAGTTACAAAGTAATGTTTATGTTTTTTGTTTTTTTTTATCCAGGGTTTCATTTACTCAGATCCACATAGATTAGATTTTTCCATTAATGTAAGACGTTTTCAGTGGAAACACCAGTTTAGTTGCTTTTAAATTAAATTATTGCGAGACATTTTGGTTAATTTCAAATGAATCCATTACCAGATAATTTTCATCCCATTCATTCTGTGGTGTCATTACATGCTAAACTCCAGAACATGTTAACTATGAAAACCAATATTGAGAGGACAATATTGTCATTGAAAGGCTCAGCCTAATGACCCCATCCCTAACCTTTTGATCTCTGCATTATACCCTGCCCCAGTGATTTGCATGTTTCTTACAATTTTGGGTAATGACAAAGAAAAAGGCATGGCAAACTAATGGTCTGGGAGTTATTAATGGGAGAAAGACATACTGTTAATATAACCTATATAAATTATATCGTTGGTTGAAATAATTATCACATAATTTAAGATGCATAAGACCATTATTGTGCATGGTCTGGTGCTAATGTGTTACCTTTCTGCTGTATCGCAATACAATAGTCATAAAAAAGTTTGCTTTACTATAGTGAGTTTATAGAAAGCCATAAAGTGACGTTTGCAGTAAGAATTCCAGAATGAATTCCAGACATTTATGTGGAAAACATTTGCGTACACTTATATGCATTTTGGTTGTACACTACAGTTCAGAAGTTTGTGGTCAGAATTGTATTTATTTTGTTTGTGAAAACAATTATTTTTTACAAAAATATTAGGCAGCACAACTATTTTCAACATTAATAATAATGATAAATTTTGAGAACCAAATCAGAATATTAGAATGATTTCTGAAGGATCATATGACACTGAAGACTAGAACAATGGCTGCTGAAAATTTAGCTATGCCATTACAGAAATAAATTACATTGAAAATTCTAATTACATTAAAATAGAGAACAGTTATTTTAAACTGTAAAAATATTTCACATTATTACTGTTTAATGTATCGTTGATAAAATAAATGCAGCCTAAAATTATTTCAAAAACATAAAATCTTACGGTCCACAAATTATTATTTTATTTTTTCAGTCTTACAAAAGTCTGCAGATGTCACCTTAGCAGCTCTATCGGCTTTTAAAAGCAGAGACATTTATTTAAGAAATGTGTTAATTTGTTATGACATTCACAGTATAATGTTCACTGTACAACATTCCAGGAAGTGATTCAACACCGCCTCCTGTCAACAAGATGTCTCCTGTATCTAACAGATTCGAGGGTATCCCACAACAGCACAGGTGAACCAACATCATTTAAGTAACAGCCTGAACAAAACTAATTCAGAATTAAATTCACACAAGCAAGATTGAAATATTTTGCAATGCTTATATAGTGATTCTGTTGAACTATTTTTAGAACTACATTTGCATTAGAAAGGTCAGCAAACTTTAGACTGCAAATTTATACATGGCCTTTTGTGCTTCATTTGAATATGTCCATGTAACTTTATCTTGTATTTGGGATGCAAAACCGTTCCTTTTATACAGTATGGCTGGTTTTATGGAGCATGTAAATATGATGTAATTGGACATTGCTTTGATGCATACATATGTTATTTATTTCTAGTCTCAACACCACAAAGCCCACACTTGGTCCACGGGTCCTTCCCAAACTACCTCAGAAGTGTAGGTGACATGCTTTCTGCTTTTGAATGTTGCAGTGGTACATCTGAATAATGAAATAAAATTAATTCCTATAAATAATTAATTTAGTTATTCATAAATAATCACAAATGTATTGTTATTTACATTCACATATGTATTTTTTATTTAATTTAGTTTGTATTAGGCTCACGGTGTATATTTTCCAACCCACTATTACAGTACAGTTAGATGTATAACTTAGAGAAACAATAACAAATCAAATGTTTCCTCATATTTTTCTCCTGAAGTGGTCTAGAACTATATCAAAAATTTGCCAAAAACACATAATGACATTTTGTTTTTCAATAGTTGCCCTGCGTAAGATAGACACCATTCATCACCCATCTATGGATAGAATCAGCCAGCCTCCTGAACCTGTCCTGTTCCAGAAGGTTCTGCAGAGTTCAAATACCCCGCAGAAAGTTGTGTTAGCCGATAGACCTCAACCTGGAGATATAGCTCCTAAACCACAGCTTTCAGAATTACCCCCTAAACCAGGAGAACTGCCTCCAAAGCCTCAGATATCTGACCTTCCCCCTAAACCCCAGTTAGGTGATCTACCCCCTAAACCACACCTGAAAGATCTCCCGCCCAAGCCTCAACTGACAGACATCTCCCCACCAAAACCTATAACCACTGAGGTCCTCCACAAACATCCACCTGGAGAAGTAGCTCCCAAGCCCCAACCACCAGATACTCCAACAGTCATCCAACCAGCTGAACTGTCTCCTCAACCTGTCCAGTCTAGCGAAGACACCAATGGAAGCCCAACATCTGCACAAGATACGCCTGTACCATTGCCCAGGAAAATAAATCCGGTAAGGACTTGGTCGCTGATGCTTTGGAGAAATACATTCAAGTATGCAACAAGCTGCTTTCAACAAAATATCTTACACTATTTGTATTGCTTTCTGTCAGATAAAGAGTAAAATGCGGAGGGTGAAGACTATCTATGATTGTCAGGCAGATAATGATGATGAGCTCACTTTCGTTGAGGGTGAGATCATTGTAGTAACTGGGGAAGAAGATCAGGAGTGGTGGGTAAGTGTAAAAACACCAAATTTTCAAGCATGTACACAAAAGCATGAGACCGAAGAATCCAAAATTCTACATTCTGATTGATTAGCAGACTTTCCAACATGTTCCAGTAATGATCTTTGAAATAGTTCATGGCTCATGCAATAGTTCAGGTTTTTGACCACATTACAGTTCCATATCACCTCATTTTTTTATGAAACTAAATGCCCAGGAGTCTACTGTATTAATAAATGCCACTTTCACACGCATCTGATGCTTTTTTGTGAGAATAATGTCATTATTTCTGCAAAACTTTGCAGAAAAATTCTGTCAACAAAAGCTTTTTCTAGCATATTATATTACATTATAAAAACAGTATTTTGTTGTTCCAGATCCTTTCCAAAAGGTTTCTTGTTAGAACAAAATTAAAGGATGGTTAATATCATTTTCTATGGGTCTAATGAGTGTATATTTTAATAATAAGATTAGAAAATAACAGTAAATCAATTAATGCTGTTTTTTCTGAGAAAAAAAATTTAATTTTTTTAAGTGGTCTAACAATAGAGCATTCAACCCCAGTGAAGTGCCTTCAGAAAAAAAATGTTTTTACTAATAAATTAAAACAACTATATATATATATATATATATATATATTTGACCTTGACTATGCAAGGAAATGAAACAGTTTGAAAAGTTTTTAGATATAAAAAAATTATACATAAACTACAATATTATAGGCCAGATGCGAGGCCCTGTGCATTTTTGGGGAAAAAAAACAATAGTGCAAGCGGTGTCCTTTTAAAGATAAAAACCTGAAAAATGTCTTAATAAACGTATATAGTACATGTGCTAACCATGGTAAAAGCGTAATTGTTTTCATGCCATTGAATTATTGAAATGTAATCTGACATTCATTTTCAGTATTTCAGCAGTTCATTGTCATTTATTCCTTACTTGATTTAGACTTGCATTTATAGCCACATTCTGATTGCAACCTTTTTTGTCCTCAGGTTGGACACATCGAGGGGCAGCCGGAGAGGAAAGGTGTATTTCCCATGTCTTTTGTTCATATCTTGTCTGATTGACAGGCAAATGTCGGTCCTCCACCTCCACCAATGGGACGTACTTGACTTAACTGCTGAATCAACAATGCAAGTTTTAGGAAGATGGAACCACAATGAAAAACACATTATCACCTTAACGTCATCAGAGACTGTAAATAAAATGTCTAACTTTACCGCTGTTATCCTCACCATTATATATAGCCTACCGCACAGTGGCTAGACTGCACCCACTTAAAAGACCAGCACTTTCCCTCCACTATTACTGAATCTCTGTATATAAGATTGTACATAAATGTTTCACACAAGGCTGAGTGTGTGATCTTCTGTAAATGTAGAAACGTGTTGGTCTGAAAAGTAAATGTGGGAACTTGTACTCTACCTGCCAGTAAGTTAGTTTTTTTGTTTTAAATAAGTTGAAGTATTAATGTGGCTATCATATATAGCAGGGACAGGAGTCGACTTCTCTTCCTAATGGAATAACTGGACATCAGTATCACATTTCCTAATACACCACTAAAGCATGTCCAAAAGTGAAACGTTATTTTGTGTTTGCTATTCCCCGTTCTTGCTACTCAGTGTAAAAATTATTAACCTGTGCCCTCCCACAGGTTGTTCCTATATCAGTGTTGGTTTAATCTACGCAAGTACTTTTACTACAGTCTTATTGAAAGACAACGCTCTGTAATACAGTGGTGTTCCATAAACAAAGTCACCCTTCATCTTTAGTAGTGTTTTGAGAGGTCTTGGATACTTGAAATGTGGAAGTTGTTTACTTGGTTAATAGATGTGATTATTGCAATTGGAACTATTCTTTGTCCATGTTAGATCAGCTTAGATTAGCTGTTCAAATTCCCAATGAAGGACTGTGACTACTGGATTTTCTAATGTTAGATTGGTCAGTCTTGTATTGAATTTACTTCGAAACAATGGTGTCAGCATTATAATTGATTTTGGTAGATGAGATCCATTTCCCAAAATTGAAGTGTTCATGTATCAAATTCAAAAAGCACTGTTGAATTGAAATCTTTCCTTTTTGGAAACTGAAAGTCACACCTTTCTCTGCATTTACCCAGTATTCAATGTTGAGGTGAAAGAATAGATGTCTAATGTGCTACAGGTTTCTTTTTGTCTGAAGACGGTGTCCACTGTCTGAACATGTACCTCACTTACCATTATCAATAAAATGGTTTCATGTTAAACAAGACTCATTTCTCAAACAAAGTTTAGTCAAGTGACAACCAACTCAAATAGTAAGAAACTGACCAGCATTGCTATAAGTGGACACAGAGCATACATGCAACAACTGAAGTGAAAACTCAAATTTATTTGCAGTCCAGCAACATACTTTTAATGCTTCTCTACAGCCATGCTAAACTTCACATTGGGCCCCAGAGTCACTTTATACAATCCAAAACACCAGCGACGCATTTAAAAAGCGGCTTCACTTTAAGGCAAAATAAAGTGTGGTTACATAAAACTATACAGAAATGCTCAACTTAAAGAGAACCTTTTGGTTCACATACCAGACTGCTGGTAAATAAAGTATTATTAAAGGGACAAATGAGTAAATCATTTTGATACAGGAGCTTTTTGTGATGTCCTTTTAGCTTGGTCCACCTTCTCCACAGACTTGATTACTCCAACAGCAACGGTCTGTTTTAAATCCCTTACAGCAAATCGACCTGACAAAACAAAGATCACTTCAAAACTGGCTTCTTTCAGCAGTAATATGACCATTTAAATGGAGTTCCTTACCCAGAGGTGGATAATGAAAGAAGCTCTCCACACATAAGGGTTTGTTTGGGATGAGTTTGACTGTGGCACCATCTCCCGACATCAAATACTGGGGCAAGTCCTCCAGTTTCTTCCCCGTTCGCCGATCAAGCTTCTCCCTTAGTTCAGCAAAACGACAGGAAACATGAGTTGTGTGGCAGTCTAGTACAGGGGCGTAGCCAACCTTGATTTTGCCTGGGTGGTTCAGCATTATGATCTGTTGAAATATGCAAGAGAATCAGTTACAATTTGTCCGTTTGTTCACACTTTACTCAAAAGCATAGCTACTGTACCTGAGAAACGAAACTGCTCACATCCGATGGTGGGTCCTGCTGTGCGTTACCTGCTACGTCACCTCTCCGAAGGTTCCTTACGGACACATTTTTAATGTTGAAGCCCACATTGTGACCTGGGAGGGCAGTCTGAAGCCCCTGGTGATGCATCTCAATTGACTTGACCTCAGCAGTTCAACTTTGCTGGTGAGAAGGTTAGAACCATCCCAGGCTTCAAGACACCAGTCTCAATCTTACCCACAGGGACTGTGCCGACACCTGGAGGGGGGGACACCAGTTTAGACCGTCACAGTAGATATCAAGAGTGCTCAACAATGGGTTTTATACTCTAGACCTATTTGGTAATTTTACCCACCACCAATCTTGTAGACATCTTGTAGGGGAAGGCGCAGTGGTTTGCTCGCATTGCGAACTGGAGGAAGTAGAGAATCAAGCACCTCCAACAATGTTTGGCCATTTGAGTGGCCTTCTTTCCTCTTGAGTTTCCACCCTTTGAACCATTGCATCTGAAACAAAACATGCAAGTAATTGAGGTAAGCAGATAGTCTATCAGGGGTGCCCAATCCTGTTCCTGGAAGTCTGCCTTCCTGAAAGTTCAGTTCCAATCCGGTTTAAACACCTGAAACCCCATTTTCAGGAGCACTTGGCTACAGACATTGGAGCACAACATGATTGGTCTAGATCTTCACAGCAAGGGTGTTAAGAATGGCATTACCTTTTGGGATGGGGCAATCATGTTCTCACCACTCCAACCAGAAACAGGTATGAAAGGTACAGCACCAATCTCAAAGCCAATCTTCTTGATGAACACAGAAACGTTCTTCACCACCTCATCATAACGTTTCTGGCTGAACGGTGGCTCGGTGAGATCCATTTTGTTGACACAGACCATGAGCTGTTTAACCCCAAGGGTGTAAGCCAGCAAAGCATGCTCTCTCGTCTGACCATTGCGAGAAGTCCCAACCTCAAACTCACCCTTTGCAGCAGAGATCATTAGTAAAGCAGCATCAGCCTAAGTAAAAAACAAAAGATATCCATTTGGGTCAACTTAATTGTATAGGAAATACCAGAAGAAAACTAGATAAAACGCAAGAGCTCAACTCCAGAAAATGTATAAATACCTGTGAAGTCCCTGTGATCATGTTCTTGATGAAGTCACGATGACCAGGTGCATCAATTATAGTAAAAGTGTATTTCTGGGTGTTGAATTTTAGCAGGGAAATATCAATTGTTATGCCACGTTCCCTCTCTGCTTTCAGTTTGTCCAGAACCCAGGCATACTTGAAGGAACTCTTTCCCATCTTCAAAAAAAAAAAAACAAATCCAGAGTTTAACATTCAAACAATCATAAAAGGGAATTACATTGAATACTAACCTGGGTTGCAGCCTTCTCATACTTCTCAATTGTTCTATGGTCAATTCCTCCACATTTGTAAACGAGGTGACCAGTGGTTGTGGATTTGCCACTGTCTACATGGCCAATTATTACCAGGTTGATGTGGATTCTTTCTTTAGCCATATTTGCAGATAGTATAGATAATGACCTATTTCACACACCAAATACAACACACTCCTATTTTTCTATGGCAACTTTCAAACCACAGCAAACCTATTCAACAAAAGGGAACACTTAAGTATGGGTGCTGGTGATTGCGTTCTGGTGTGGTCAATAAAGGCTGAAACTGCATTGATGCAATAATGACCACACCCACAATGAATTACAACAGGCCAGTTGATGTTATAGCCTAATGCAGGGATAGACAACTTCGGTCCTGGAGGGCCGGTGTCCTGCAGAGTTTAGCTCCAACCCTAATCAAACACACCTGCCTGTAACTTTCTAGTGATTGTGAAGATATAATTAGCTTCTTCAGGTGTGTTTGATTAGGGTTGGAGCTAAAAAAAACCTCTGCAGAACACCGGCCCTTCAGGACTGAAGTTGTCTATCCCTGGCCTAATGCGTAGGCCGCCTACTCCTGTATGTAAAAATATTAATAATAATAAAAAAGTCTTCCAATTTCTACTGAACAGATACCACCGTATCAAAACACATTTGTGTTTTAAACCGCAGCTTTTAAGAATAGTCTGTTTCACCCTTGACGGCAGTGACCACCAGAATAAAAAATGAGAGCACCAGTCATATGGCTAATACCAAGTATAGTTTTATTCTAGTAACAATAGCAAATAATCAATAATGCATTTGTATGGATATGGTTACTACCATGGTGATATTTTTTTAAAGAGCTGGTGATCTCGGATTTAAGCTTCATGATAAAATGTTGCATGCTATATATATATCACTATGAAACTTAAGTGTTGGAATACGTGGTGAGTTGCTGTTGTCCTGGACATGCTGGAATTAAACTTATCTATATATTTTTATTATCGTTTAGATATGTTGGATTGATGAATGACTCAATCATTATTTTGAATAAGCAATTTTAGTGACCAAATTTATGCCCAAGTTTCAACATCCATGTATTTTATTAGCTCCAACCCAGGTGAGGAAAGTATACGGCCCTTTTGTACTTAAACTAATTTACGAAGTTAGGCATATATAGCCTAAATATTTTCATATTTTCGTAACAAAAAAGTTTAGATTTTCTTGGAGAGTGTGTCATCATTAGTAACTTGTTGCATTTGCACAGGTTTACACAGTACATAACAGGAATACATGTATTGATCAGGTGTGTGGCTTATGAGCAACAGCTCAAGTTGACCGGCAGAGGGCGTCGTGCTTAATTTACTTCGCTTATATTATAATAAATCATCTCATGTCTAATGCACACGCGACTAAATATTTAAAGTAGTATACATGGTATTCTTATTATATGATAATGCTTGGAGCTTGATTTACGGCGTTTGGTTAAAATAAATTCGAGAAGCACATGACGTTTTATTAACCCGGAAATAACAGTCGGTAAGACAGCTGAGAGAGCGAGAGAGGTTCAGATACAGAGAGGGAGAGAGATCTAAAGCCTTCTCCCTGGAGCTTATAGCGTGATACCTGGACTCCATACGGGGTTTTCATCGCTTCACAATCAGAGGTTTGTCTTAATTTCTCTCTTATGTCTTTACGCTGCATGTACCGGGCTTCATTGTGTATATTTATAACTCTGAATGCATTAGTGCTGTAGTACAGCATGTGACTGAGCGGTGTGCTTTCAGCACGATAGCGCCTGTGGCCATCCGTTGTTTAAAAGGGTATAGACAGGAACATATGAAAAATAAGTACTTGACAGGGTTTAAATGCATTTGTGGGTGAAAAAAGTAAAGCAGTCATGTGTCATAAAATGCAATGCAGTGTAACTTCTGCCATGCATTGTGCAACATTGGTAAGACCTGCTACTGTATGATCTTAACAGTTTTCACAAGCAAGAATGTTCCCATGGTCATGGAAATATCAGGCTATTTTTGAAATGTTATTTACAGGTCTGGAAAAGTATGAGGATATTATTTGTATCTTAAAAGCATATGGAAATGTTTGTAGTAAATACACGTCTTGTAGACATACTCAGCTCCACAGTGTTTCATGGTATTTCATTGGTCAAAGGTATGGGAACATAAAGTCCAGCTGATGCTTCTGCCCAGATCATAAGTGGGTATTGAAATCTAGTGTTCAAGTGTATTACACTGCATGTCCAATGTGACTAATGTGTTTTAGCTATGTACAGTTTAATGAAAGTACTTGTAAAACAAATTCTGGTTCAGAACTCCTTACATACATACATACAGAAAACCTGTGTTTGCTTATGACCGTGTGTCTCTTACGGTTTTTCCCAATTAAAGTCATTCGTAGGATGTATGCAAACCAAAATAGCATTAGCAATAGTAATGTCAGGTTCTTTAATAATATCATGCAATTTACACTTTATTCTCATGTCTTTTCCTCTAAAAAGTCATATTAATGAGAGATTATCGAGTATTGGTGTGGGCATAGAGCATTTGACTGTGTGTTTTATATATCCATAGCACATCCCTGCTCATGTGAGATCAATCATGAGTCCCTTTACTTTATAAAACTCCTCATAGATTAGGCTGCCATTCCCTATCGTATTGGATAAACCTTTGTCATCACAATCATTCATGTACCAGAAACTCTTCACACTGTTCGATTAACATCTTATCGCTTCTCCTTCCCTTTCCTTTTATGGTATGTAGGTGAGGCTTGAAGTCAAGCATAGCATACAGGAAGACTCTGATCTGGTGGTTTCTGACACTTTGTTGTGTGTCAGCGCCGTAGCCTATGTTTTAAGGCATGATCAGATTGAGTTGGGTTGTTAATGTGGAAGCCTGTTTGTTGCCTGCATTTAGATCATTGTAGCACATCAGTGAGCAAATTGAATGGGTCATCGTTTATGTAAGTTTGATGAAAAATATACAGGCTTGGAGGTCACAGATATAATCTTGCATAATATAGACCCATTCAAAAGTTTATTGTCAGTAAGATATACAATATTATGTATTTATATGTATATATGTATATATATATATATATATCATTGAAATAAATTAATGTGTATTCAGCAAGAATGCATTAAATTGATCAAAAGTGACATTTATTTTGTTTCAATGGTTTTCTGGTTCTGTTCATCAAATAATAATGAAAAAATGTGTTTCCATTTTGGTTTTTAGCAGTTCATGCTATTTTTAGAGTTTAGTCATTTTATTAGGGCTGATTTTTAAATTTTTATTTTTTTGTTGTTTGTAATGTCAAATCATTTTACCCCAAAATGTAAGTTGCATACTATGTGCAAATCATCAAATTAATTAACTTGGAGGCAGGGTACTGCGTGCAAAATTGTAAAAAAAAAAATGTTTACCTTGTAAAACACATTGGACTGTGGCAGGCATTGCACATATTGCTTTGCCTGCATGTCAGGCCATGAGGGGTAAACATTGTGGCTCTGCTTGTTTAACGGACAGATGTATGTCGTAAATAAAGGTACTTGTAAACCTTTTTTGTGAGTTATATGACGTGGAAGTGGTAGGTGTGTGCATCAGTGTTTGTTTGTTTAACAGAGGACTGCCTTAGTAAGCATTTTTTAGATTAATGGTGTACATTTTTATTTAACAGTCCACAATTGAAATTAAAGGTGCATTGTGACCTGAGCTGTATTAAGTGGGTAGGTTTTTGTACTAGTCAAGCTTATGATCATCTCTTTGTGCACTTGACTCATGGCTAAAATGTCAGCTGTAATATTTGCGTGGTGCATATTTCATTGCGTTATCTACGGGTTAGCTGATAGGACACATCATCTTTTGTCAATAGAAAGAAGGCCTTCCAGTTGGAAGCAAAAGTGGAATTTCCTCAGAGAAAATTCGTAGTTGAGAAAGCATTTTGGAAAGTTCATTAAGTGTTATTTATTGTTAGAGACACCAAGAAATGGTTTTAAAAGCTCAGTTTTCTTTCCTGTGTTGACACATTTCCTATTGAAACAGGAAGTTGGGTCGATGCATATAAAAAGGCTGATCCCTTTTTAAAATATCCAGTTTGTCACAGCCATGCCAAACCAAATTAAGGCACTTCCTTTGCAATACATTTGTGGTTGAAAAAGGAATTCAATAATTAAACGGGTCATGAACTGAGAAATCAAAATCCCTTGATCTTTTGACATATAAGAGGTCATGTACTAAAAAACATCCTGTAAGTTTCAGAACTCAAAGATTTCTCGTTAGTTTAAAAACAGCTTCTATTGTTGCCAATCTGCCAAAATGACAGGTTGTTGTGGAATGTGCCACTTTACGATGTAATGGTGTGGCTAAGCACCACCTCCACAGAAGATCAACGCCTGCTTCTACATCATTGCCTGTTTAGCCCTGCCCACCGATTCGCGCATGTAGTGTAAATAACGAGAGGGGAAAATGCAAGGGCCTATACCAGGTTTCCTCAAATCTTTCCCTGGAGGTCCAATCTGCTGCAGAGTTTAGCTCCAACCCTGATCAAACTCCCCAACCTGTGATTTTATAATGTTATTGAAGATTCTGATTAGCATGCTCAGGTGTGTCTGATTAGGGTTAGAGCTAAACTCTGCAGGAATGGTCCAGATTTGAGGATCCCTGGCCAATACCATGAAGCCGGATGTGCTGGCTAGCCAGGTAAGTTTTAGTTTAGTTTGCACCAATCCTGGGTTTTAGGTACCATGAAAGTGGCTTGGCTTTTAGCTGCGTTCATTGCCATAGTAACTTACGCTCCGGGGCAGGTTATGATCTGAGTTGGAGATCTCAAACTGAAATTGGACCAATCGGATGTGAGCAAAGTGACACATGTCTGATACAAAAAAGTCACTCCCCCAGTGTTTCTACCTACAAATTAAAGCTGACTATGAAGTACCTTAAACAAATAAATACAACAAAATTTTCTGGCTTTAATGATAATTACAATTTCCATATTATATAATTATTATAATATGAATTATATTATTATTATTACTCAATTACTCGCAAGCACTTTTAGTTTAACAATTATTATAAAGCATTTATTTTAAATTAATATTAATATATACAGATCATATGCAATATAAATAAGGGGTATAATCAATAGATAACACTTTATGGCTACATGTGACCTTACATGTTTGAGTCTCTATCACTATATTATCAACTATATAAAGTAACTTCACAAGTGTGATAATTTCCTTTATTTGTCCTCTTTCATGGACAAGTACCTCAGTGCAAATGCGTTTAAAGTCCTCCTATTCTTTAATCTCTTAACCTTTAACAAACGAGTTTTGAATCTCGCTGGCTCTCTCTCAAGAAGTGAATCACACTTGGTCTGTGTTGTGATTGGCTGTTCGCCGCTGATGTGTCACAATCATGTGCACATGCTCCATTAACTCAGGATTAGAGGTCAACTGATATGGGTTTTTCTCTGGCCGATGCCGATGGCCGATATATAATGCCGATTTTCTTTCTTTCTTTTTTTTTTCTTCATCTCATAAAATCTAAGTCCAGAAATAAGAAGTAAAGTGATATATAAAATTCTTAAATTAAACATTTATTAATTTAATTTATCTATAAATTAGGATGTGACCGGCCAAAGATCGGAACGGCCGTTTTTGCTTATAATGCGGACAACGGCCGGTTTTTGTCTTTTTTTCGGCCGATTTTTTCCGAAAGTGCGAACATGTCATTTGTGTGGAATACATTCGGCAGAGCACACAAACACAGAAAAACAGATAAATGAAGCGAACAGCGTTGGTGTAACATTTACAATAAGCCGTTTTCATTTGTCCTAGCTGAAGTTGCTAGTATTCGGTTTACGATTTCATTCATTTTGAACGAATCTTGAGACTCGAGAAGAAAGTCGTTTCGGGGAGTGATTCGTTTCAGTCGCGCATGCGCACCATCCTAAAGTCTGTTGATTAGTTCTGTTCGAGTCTTCGGGTTTTTCGAGTCGTTCGTTCATCTTGAACGAGACTCAAAGGTCCGAGTCGGTAAAATGATCCGAACTTCCCATCACTAGAATTTGCGCGAGCGTATCTGTCCACGTTCTGTCCGAGATTATTATTTTTATTTTACCTTAAATTACATTGACTCGGTTTAAACAAGCACGAGCTGTAGCATCTTTGTTTTTGCTCGTTGCACTAAACATTATTTGATTTAACATTTTGGAATAATTTATTTATATAGCCTACTTTGATTGTATTTAGTTTCACTGGTAAATACCTTTTTTCTTTTACACAATTTTAAAACGACAACAAATGTTGATTAAGTAACATCTTTGTTTGGACTGTTGAATGTGTGTTGGTTGTGTGGTTTAGATTGTAACTATGCAAAATGTTTGCCTTTAATTTCACATGGTACTGTTAATGTTTTCATTATTTAAGGGCAGTTTTATGTAGTTTCAACCCAATTTAAAACCATCTTGGTCCATCTTCAACTGGGGTGCAATGATGCATTTAAAATGCTTGTTTGTTTTTCTTATAAAATATATTGATAGGCATTTAAAATGTGTTTTAATATGCTATATCCATAAAATAAAAGCTTAAGAACATTTTGAATTTAAATAATTTTAATCAAAAACTTGTGACACAGCCACTTATGTCTATGTCATATTGAAGTAACACCACAGACGTAATTATTACACCACAGAACTTATAATGCAAGTTACTAAAGGCTCTGTGTTACCAGAAAATGCATTAACACCAGAGACAGTAACACCACATACAAATCAGCTTAGACTTTTCTAAAATGGAGGCTACCATCATGATGATTTCAAGATCAGGGGACATTTTGGAAATATCAACATTATATTTATATTTTTTTTATTAAAATATGCAGATCTGCAAGTTATCAACACAAAACCACATACACTAATGACAACACATGAAATTGTCAGAGATTTAGCTAACTTTAAAATGTATAAGAAAGAATGTACTCCCCATGCACCCTCAGATCAACCAGCACCTGCAGTGACCTTACACACAGGAAGTAGTCCAAATAGAATTCTCCCTTTTCTTAAAGGGGTGACATCCATTGTTGAAACACCACAGACATGAATTTGGGGGGCAAATTTTTTCTTAATATATATATTTTTGATAAACAATTAAATATTATAAATGTTAAATCAAATCTTAATATATACTATATAACCACTTTATTTGTGTTAGAATCTTTCATTATTTCTTGTTGGTTGCTTAAAGGAAAAAAAATCGGAATCGGAATCGGCAGTTTGCTCGAAAAAAAAAAAACGGTATCGGAATCGGCCACGAAAAATCATGATCGTGCATCACTACTATAAATTATTGAAATTACACTTTTTTGACAAACAAAGGGAATTTACTATTAAAATTAAAACATTTTAGAAATATTGTGTGATCATTCCTTAAAATAAAGTTTTCATAATTTTAGTGGTATGTACATTCTGCTGAAAACAAAACCCGGACTTCTATTTTGACGGGTTGCTGTGAATACTTTTACATTTCTGTGTGCATATGATATGAGGATAGTTTTACTCAAATGAAACGGTGGAACGCTCATGAAGTGACTCTCAGAGCAGTTCTAGAAATGTTTTTCGTGTGTTTATGTCCTCATTGAGATGTCACGCGCGCTTCAGTGTGTGTGTGCTAAAGGAAAACGCGCGTCTCTGTCATCCATTCATACATAAATATGATCACGCACTATGAGTTAATGCTCATCAGATCACTTAAATCAGTGGGAAATTAATAGAAACGATGATTCGGTGTAAAGAAACATTAAGTGAACATGTATAAAAATATAAAAACCGTGGCAAAGCTGTATTATCAGCGAATGTGAGCAGAGCATAGCAGGGAGCAGATCAGTGAAGGAGATTTAACCAGCGTTGCCCAGTACAGCTGTACCACAGCATGTCACAGCACAGCAGCGCTACTGCAAACAGGTACACGTACAAGTATACTAACGTTACATAGACATTTCTTGTCGGCACGTTATTTGAGCGGACTTAGCTTTTCCTGTGAGCATGAGCGGTAACTGAGCAGAATGATAGAGCGGAATATTGAACAGTGTCACGCGGCGCAGTGATGGCGGCTGAGGGAGAGGGGAAACCTGGACACTGCTGGGCGGTGCGGCGTGGCATATATTTTCCGCTGCCGAAAAATTGAGTGCATCCCTAGTAAATGGACAAAACGATTCTTCGAGGCACATAATTTGCCTCGATTATTTTTTGTATTCCAGTTACTCGAGTTACCGTTTCAGCCCTAAAAAAGTTACTCCCATTCTTTTTCCAAATGTTATTCATTCTCTCTCCAAAAGTAGCGTCATATTTCGAAGGATAAGAACTAGAGGTCGACCGATGTATCGGTTTTGCCGATTAATCGGCACCGATAGTTGATTCCCGGAACTATCGGTTATCGGCAAAAATCCACTCCGATAGTTTTTCCAGATTACATCCGCTGCCGGAACGGCTGTGAATGGTCCGTTATCATTATACAGCGCGAGAGCCAACATATCTACTGCGAGAGCAGCCTCTAGAGGCGAAAATCACTAAAAACACGTGCATTTATTTTGACACGTGACGCTGCACGGAGATCACACGCTGCCTGGAGAGAGCGCAGTGCTGCTGACATTTCAGATGCACGTTTAAAACACAGACAGCGAAAAGGTATGTATACAGTACACTTTTATGTCAATATAAAGTAATTCATTTGTTGACTAGATGCTGCATTGGAGAAAGAACAGCGGTATGTTTGCCGACAAGGCTGAGAGGACGCTAACATTAGCAGTTTAACGTCATTAACCCCAGCTGGTCGCATTCGGTAGCCAGCGAAGTTGCAAATGTAAAGCCTGTGAATATTAGGTATGCAGCGATTAACCAGTTTTACTATTAACCGCGCTTTAAAACGTCATGGTTAATTAATCGTAAAAGCTCCGCTAAACCGAGTGTTTCTGTTGCACGGAACGTCATTGAAAATGTATTTCGGTTGTGAAATACACGATTTTAATGCACGACGTGAAGGCAAGGACCACCTGACACAAAGTTTGTTAGCTCTAGCATTCTGCCCGGTTCAGACAGAGATGAATAGTGCAGAGAGAGACACAGAGAGAGTTTGTGAGAGAGAGAGAGACACACACACACACACAGAGCAGGAGCGTCCAGAAAGGAGACTCTGGGTGTGCATCAGAAAAACTGGGTGTGCCACATTTATTGTCAGATAATGCGCAAATAAAATAAAAAAATAAGCATGCTTATTGGGTATTAATATGTTAGTTTAACATTTCGTTCATGTGCATACTATCCATACTAAATTCTATGTGATAGTGGTAATTTTCAATACTATTTAGAGCAGATAGGATCAGTGGTTTTCAATCCTGGTCCTCGGGACCCACTGCTCTGCACATTTTGTATGTCTTATTTAAACACCTGATTCAGATCACCAGCTCGTTAGGAGAGAGATCCATGAACTGACTTGAGTGTGTCAGATAAGGGAGACATACAAAATGTGCAGAGCAGTGGTCCCCAGGACCAGGATTGAAAACCACTGGGGTAGATAGTATGCACATTGGACGCAGGGCTGGTGTTGTGCCGAAATCGGTGACCTAGCGAAAACTGTGACCAGGGATCGCTGTTCAGCAAATGTTCGTGCGGAGTGCGCACGTTAGATCCGAGGCTGAAGCCGAATGATCAGGAGACGAGTGCTGTAAAAGATGTATAATTTCTTAAGACTAAAGAAAACAAGCAACAAACTAGATATTGTCACGAGCGTCTAGACTCTAAATGCTTATAGAAAAGAAATGAAACATTAATGCTGCTGCTGTTGTGTTAGTCTACTACTAAGAATGGTTTCCTTGTGAGATGTCTTAGTGCTTGTATAGCATCCTGATTAGGCTATCTATAAAAACAATGGGCCTCATTTACAAAACGAAGGTACGACAGAAAAGTGGGCGTACCGTCGTTTCAACGCAAAGTTGGAATTTATCAATATGGACATGAGCGGTGGCTACCCTCATATCTCATGTCTGATCTCAGCTCATGTACACAAGTTATTTTAGCCTGAACTTGCGCGCAGCAAAAATAATATTGTGGAGAACTGTAGAATCACACCATTTTGTTCATTTACACTGAAAGCATATTAGTCGATCACTGACTAGTAAGATTAGAATGTATTAGATTTTTTTTTTATTTTTTTCCTTTTGCTTTATAGGCGCGAATAGCAGCGTAACAGACCATGAAGATTCACACATCGTCGCATCACGCACCTGCAGCGCTTCTGTGAAAGAAGAAAAACAGACTAATTACGTAGTCGGAATGAAAAGGTGCATTTCTTTATTAAAGTCAGCGTCACATTCTGCAACTTTATCTTTTCAGCCGACACTGACTGAGAAGAAATCACTAGTTTATTAACGAATAATTAAAATGTGTTCTTTTGCTTTCCCCCAACATTCATAATCATTAGCCTACTTTTGCCGTTGCAAGCTTTAGACGTGAGCTTGGCGCGCGGAATAGGCTATACGCCTATATATTAAAGGATGGTTAGTAGCCTAAGTTATTATATTAATCAATTTACGTGAGACTAGTGAAATCTTTAGTCGGGGACAGGCTTCTTGGCACAAGGAACCGATCCATTTTATAAATAAAATGCTGACAATTCGAAAAGTGCGCCTGCTAATCACGTCACATTATATTGCAATGCACGAGTTATGAAGGCGTAATAATAAGTCAAATGTTTTTAATTTATTTAATTTCTTATGGTGCAATGGCGGTGCTTTGGTCTTTCTTGGGGTGCTGAATCATCTGCTAGCCCCTCCTTTGCGCTGCCCATGTTTATTACGATTAAACAAATAATAATTCTGCATCTGTTTTTAGGTGTGCCAGCTGCCACTGTGGGTGGCACCGGCACACCCTGGCACACCCGTGGCTACGCCCCTGACACAGAGGGAAAGAGAGAGAGAGGTGACCGTTGCGTGTGTGAATTAGCCCACCTGCATATGCGCGCCACTACAAACAATGAATATTTGAGTTTAGTTATTTAAACAGTAATTTTACCCCCTCTTTATAATGTAGAAATCCAGTATCTAAAAGCTATTTTATTAATGAAAGTCGCTGAGCAGCGTAGACAAAGTTTCTGTCCTCCTAAATGTTTGTGTGGGCAGCTCGATCTCGATCTCACAAACCAAAATAATAGACACGATTTTCTCAGGTCATATGTAAGATCAGATGAATAAAGATTATTAAAATGAATAAATGGATGACAGTTGATTACAATAATAGTTCAGTTTGTTCCCCTCATTAGAACAGTGTCCTCTGTGGGATAAATTCATTTTAGTAATAATTAATAATACTTAATTAACATTTACATAGAGGCAAGGAGACAAAAATGATTGTCCTAGCAACACTCCTTGATCCCAGATACAAGGCCCATGCCTGTGCGTCTGAAGAAACACTTGAGAAAGGAAAAAATAGCTAAAAGAGGAAGCTGAAGAGCTTGCCATGCTCAGAGAATATGGTCCATGCCCTCTACTAGAAGGACCTGAGCAGGATGAGGGTTTGGATCCAGAGACTAAGAAGCAGAAAATCCATCAGCCCACTTTAGTTTCTGTATGCCAGGGTCCTTGGTGCCACAGCTGTGTCTCACTGGATGTACAGCTTTGAGACTGAGCTTGAGTGCTATTTGTCAGAGCCTGTCATTGAAAGAAGTGACATGCCTCTGCAGTGGTGGCAGAAAAATGAACAAGATTTAAAACACTTGCACATCTAGAAAATAAATTCCTGTGCCTCCACCATCCACTGTGCCTAGTGAAAGGGTGTTCAGTGAAGTGGGCATGCTTTATGAAGCCAGGAGGAGCCGACTCACTGGACACCATGCACACCAGCTCTGCTTTCGCCATTATAATTTGAGGCTTCTTAACTTTGAATATTAAAATAGAACTAGAACTAGAAATGGACCATGTTACACTTGAATCTCTTGCAGTTCTTTAACAGGACTAGTTACGTTTCTCCTGTTTCAGTCTCCTGTTTCAGTTAAAAGTTAAAATTAGTTGTTATTTGGAGTGCCTTTTTTATTCATTTTGGATGTTACTTTTTGTTTCAATTTGAATGCATGTCTTTAATTTACCTCAATATTTCTTAATATAATCATATTTATTTAATAGAGCACATTTTCATGATTCAGTTATGTCTTTATTTTTTATCCAGTATCCATTTTAAAAACTATCGGTTAATTAATCGGTTATCGGCAAGTATGGTCAAATCTAGCTATCGGTATCGGTAAAATTCAATATCGGTCGACCTCTAATAAGAACTTAAGTCTTACCGTTTTCTTGGGGAGTTACCAGGTAGTTCTCTCTTCAAAAAGTTAGCAGGCAGAGGGGGACATCACAGGGTTATTCGTTGTGCCAGTGGAATGGCAATCTGCTTGCCGCACGGCACGAGGCAGCGTCACGTGTTGCTTGCAGACGCGCCTGTATAGTAATCGGCCTAATTTGCAGCACCATTGGCCGATGCAGATTCATTAAAAAATGCCAGAAATTGGCCGATCAATCGTCCGGCCGATCAATCGGTCGATTTCTACTCCGGATCAAGCCTGAGTTGACAGAGAAGGTTGATGATCAGCTTCATGGTACCAACAAAGCCAGAGTGATTTGATTTTGTCAACTCAAAGCCTGAATTTGTTAATCTACAATCATGGTACAGGCCCCAGGTCTACGTAGAAATGATAAAGATGGTTCTGAAGACAAGAAGATGCTGTGCAGGGCCAAACTGAAAAAAACATTCTTCTGAACCCAACATTAGGAAAGAGTGGATTAGCTTTAATGAGCTTAGAACTTGGTCAGTTAGAACTTGGTCCTTTGTTCACTTCATTTTACCATGGATTCGTTTACAGACAAGGCACAATTCGATACGGTGTTTTCAGAAAGGTTGAAACTAAAAGACGATGCTGTCATTGCTGAATATATTGAGTAACTGTTTTTATTGTGTTGTGGTCACTATGGCTTTGTCGGTTATTTTTTATATGTACTAAGACTGAGTATTTATGTGTTTTTAACCTTAATCACAGCATTGTGTTTTGTGTGTTTGACAGCCTACATCCTTTGGATTTTTATTTTCTTTTTTTAAAGAAATTAATGATTTTACTTCGCAGGGATGCATTAAATTCATCAAAAGTGGCTGTAAAGAACTTTCTATTCATTAAAGCATCCCGAAACAACATTGTTTTCAACATTGATAATAATAAGAAATCAGTAAAGTAATTATTTATTAAGGATCATGTGACACTGAACACTGAAGTTATGACTGCTGAAAATTTTACTTCACAATCATTTAAAAATATATTATCACAGGAATGAATTCAATTTTAAAGTTTGTAATTGCTTTTAAATTTTAGTTGACTATTACTGTTTTACTGTTCTTACTCTATGACTGTTTTTATTTTTGATCAAATAAATGCAACTTCTGTGAACAAAAGACATTTCTTTCAAAATAAAAATACATATATATATTTAATCTTACTACCACTGAATCTTACTACCACCAAACATTTGAGTGTACCTGAATATGCTAGATAGATGTCCCCAAAACAGATGTGCACCTACAGCCACTTTTCTTCGGTTTTGATTCTGTGAGCCATATGCCACAGTGTGCATCCATTTTTGTAATTAGCACTTTTTGCTAATCTCTTCATCCCAGTAAGAATGTTAGATCTGGGGAAATGTTTTGTGTATTTGGAGGTTAGTGAAGGATTGGTGCTGTAAACCTTTTAACAAGAATGCAACGTACAAATCGGTGATGGTATTCTTTGTAGTTGAAGCAATTTCCTCAAGATAACTCCCCACTATAGAGCATTCATTTGCTTTAACATGAATTGAAACAATTTTACAATAAGGTAGATTTATTTGTAGGGTGTTTACAGTAGTTAGTATTCAAACCATTGCAAGATGTGTAGCAGGATAAGTGTGCTGTGTCCTGTTGTTGCCGGAATGGTAATCTGTAGAATTTGCCTATGAAAGACATAAGGAAGTTTACAGTACTAAGTTTATAAGTGCTAATCTTCACTCTGAACTAGCTCACTAACCTTCCTGTTTCACCTCAGTTTGCCCTTTACCCATAAGATGCTGTCCAAGTGGAAATATACCTCATGTATACCCTCAGTGGGATTGTCTTGCTGAAATTGTGGACTAATTCATTTTACAAAGTTTATATTTTTTTCATATGTAGTTGTTTTTAAACTATGTTGAAAGTTGATTTTTTTGTGTCATAATATTAACCATTGTGTGTTGTTAAGCATCAAAACCACATGTTCATTTTATTTATTTATTTTAACCTCAGGTGATCTCTGTACTCTGTCTTGCAACAGCATGTAATGTTGTACTTTTTTAATGTCATGTCTCCACATGTCAACCAGTAACAGCTGAATTGAGCAGTGTGTTTTTTTCCCACTTGATTTCCACATCAGGATTTTAACATTTCAATTGTTAAGTGTTGAATAGAACTGAAAACATACACCACTTTGACATGCACATTTGTTACTTGAAACCATGCGCTTGAAAGGAAATGAAGAAGGAATTGTTTTTTTTCCTACTCTTATGTTTTAAAGAGGGGCGAGCTTTGCTCAGGGTCATTATAGTTAATTAATACAAAAAGGGAAACCATATAAAAAAACATTTGTGTTACTAGTTATAAAATAAACTTTAAAGATGTTGAAATAAAAAAAAAAATTCTGACCTTATTAAACCCGTAATTTATAACATTTAATGTATCTGGGCTTATTGTGTGTAGTCTAAAGAAATCATATTTTCGTAAAAAAATCATACAAAAAGTTTTCATCATATTTTATAAAAAAAATTACACTTTCCCCCATGTCTAAAAAATATTATTATTATTTATTTTCTTTCTGCTGATCTATTAAAATCTGTATGGCTGAAAAAAAAAAAAAAAAAAAAACAGACTAATTTTCACAAGCCAACCAAATCCCAGCGGACACAATTAAGCCCTGTCCTACATTGTTTCACTCAGAAATGTGTTACGTTTTGTAAGTTAAATGTGCTCTGGTTGCCATCCATGTCTTTACTGATTAGGAATAACAATAATAATTTAGTAAAAGCCAGACCTGCTAAAATTTTCAAAATGAGAAATTAGATTGCAATCCTGTTTCTTCAATTTCTTTTATTCAGCAGCGATTAGCCCATTTCTAGATTTTGCTTCAACTGTGTCACTTTGACACTCTACATGTAATGTGTGCCCACTGCGTCCCCTCCTTCTTGTTTCCATGGTGAGGATGGCTGAACATGGTAACCAGCACAGATGACTTGGCAATAGTTGGGAAGGAAACCCAACAATATCCATCTGTTGCCTTTAACATGCCAATCTTCAGTGAAGCAGAAGGGTTATACTAAACTCTCTGCTCTCAGTCAGAAAGCATGAGGGACATGTTTTAAATAGAGCTGACTATAAGCAGCATAGATGGCTTATTCTAGTGAGGTCATGCTGTCCCTAAGTGAGAATTTGGTTGGTTTTGGTGATGTTTGAGGTGTGTTCACAGAGCTAAAAGAGGATATGAGTCAAGCATGTTTTTGCCTGATTAGTCAGCTCATGACTCTTCATGCTTGGGCTGATTTTAGATAGTCCACCCCAGGGCTCCACATTTCCCTCTTTTGCCCAGAAGAAAAGATTTACTAATCTGTGGTTAGACATCATCTTAAATTTTGCCATTTACGTCTGAATTTATAGTCTTAGAAGAATGTTTCATCAAATAATTTTAGCTTGTAATGTTTTAAGTATATTCACAAATTAAATGTTCAAGTAAAATATGAAACCTACTGTAAAACCATAAAAGGACCCTATCACACAATGTGCTATAGATGCTACTCTAGATGTACATTTGGGAGCAAGTTACTTCTATTACCATTTGCTCCTTGTTTATGTCATCCAATAGTGCTGGAGAATGAGTTGCTAATGAGTTGAAACGCGCTGTGGTTAATGCAAGCTCAAGATATTTTCATGTTCTGTTCTATGACATCAAATACATCCATGATGGGCCAGTTGTGAATTTTAAGCATTTACAGCTTTAAATTAGTGATTGCTAATAAAATGTCTAATGGGACTAAAGATGTGTTTATCACACCAAACCGGAAAATTCACTATAGTCCTTTTTAAAGCCCTGCTGTCTTTATACTCACACTCTTGCAATCTATTTTAACTCAGACTTTCCAATTTGTAGATTTAAATTAAAGATTGAAGGAAGTGACAGAAGCTTACTGGTGGTGGCATTGAAGTCATGCAGTCACGGTGTAGTTCAGTTATAGCCTAACTTTTTATTTCTGGTGATTTTGTACATAAAAGGATAGTTCACACAAAAAATATAATTCTGTCATTAATTACTTACCCTTATTTCATTCCAAACCCATAAGACCTTCGTTCATCTTCAGAACATGAATTAAGATTTTTTTTATGAAATCTGAGAGCTTTCTGACCCTGCAGAGACCGCAACGCAGCTACCACATTCAAGGCCCAGAAAGGTAAGGACATTGTTAAAATAATCCATGTGGCATCAGTGGTTCAACTGAAATGTTATGAAGCTACAAGAATATTTTTATGCTCAAAGAAAACAAAAATAATGACTTTCTTTCCTTCCCTGTCAGTCTTCAACACACTTTCAACATGTCAGCTGTGTTGCTGTCTATGGAGGGTCAGAAAACTCTTGGATATCATAAAAAATATCTGATTACAGAATATTCAGATTTTGGTGAACTATTCATTTAAGCTGCATTAAAATTGTTAATTTGTGAAGATTATCTTGATGAAGAAAATGTGTAAGAATCATAAACTTCTGTTAGTCACAGATCTTATTTTCTCCAATAATCCAAAAGCCAATGCCAATCAAGTCGCTGTTATTTATATATCGCTTTTTAAAATACACACTTATTTTGTTTACTGTGTAGAGACTTGCTGACATCGCGTTTGGTCGCGTTTGGCTGATACCGCGTTCGGATCTTGTCAGTGTCTGAGCTTGCTTGGCCATTTGTTGTGATTAACAGGAAAGTGTGTCCAGCTGAATTCAATAAGTGATTTGTTAGACGGGTATAAAAAAGTTTAGTATACAGCAGCAGCAGTCGCGGCAGCTGTCGTGTGAAGCCCTCCTGGTGTGAAGACCGAAGAGTGTAAAGACCATACACTCAATCGTGCGACATAAGTATCCCTTTTTATTTTTCCTCTTTCCTACTACTTTTTTTCACTTCTGTTTGGCTTAGTGTTATGTTAGGATCATTATTATGCTCATACCTTTTGTTGTTTTAATATTTTGAATAGTTTTTAGCTTTTTTGTTTTCATTTAAATGTTTAGTTTTGAAATGTTGTTGTATGCATTTGTCATTTTTATTTAATTTCGCTATGTTCTTATATATATATATATATAGTATTTATAGACTATTAACTTATAGTTTTAGTTGTTTTTTTTATTTGTAAGTCGCTTTGGATAAAAGCGTCTGCTAAATGACTTAAAGTAAAGTAAGTAAAGATGGGAAAATCATGTTGGCTTTTTGTTGAGGAACAAGGATTATGATAACTTAAAAAGATTATTCCATCTAGCGTAGAGATGTCATGAGAACCGATACTACGGTACCAAGTTATATACAAGGTATATACATTTTAAAATCCTGCCGGTACTTTATGTTCAGTAGTACCAAAGGTAGCAACTGGCGAGGCTGCAATTCTTCCAGAACTGATGACGGGAGCAAAAAAATGCCTAAAGCACACAGAATAACTACATGTGGAAGACGACAACAATATAGGGTTGGGTATCATTGGAATTTTATCAATTCCGATTCTGCTTATCGTATCAGATTCTTTTCGATTCTCATGTGATTGAATAATGATATCAAACATTTATCCTGTGTCTTTTTTTGCAAACCATTTAGTTGCAGCTGAATACCATGAACACAAATCAACAGGCTACATAACGTGACTCTTTAAGAGCTGTTTGTGTGCAAAATAGAACTAAATGATTCAGGAATATTTTTTTAATTATTTAAAAAAAATAAATCCCAATGGACGTTGTGGTTCTATCATGATTCTGAAGAAAAAACATTAGACAACTAAACATTTATGAATGAATGAAAACTCACATGTCATTTATGAATGAATGATTCAATGACTCACGTAAAATTGTAATCAAGATGTATTTGTTTCATTACCAAACACTGGATGATTCAGCTGTGATTTGAATGTTCAGAAATAATGATATTGTGTGGTTGAACAGGATTTTGTGAACTTGTGGCGGCATCTCATATAATTTGTGTGATTCAAAGACATATACATTTGAACAGTCCCTTTTCGCCTTAAAAGTATAATAGTAAAAATTACCTACTGGAACACTCACTATACTCCTTAAATCCGTAAAATTGATAAATCAATACACATCTAATCGATAAATCTTCATTTGATGACAAACTGTCAAATTACATTCAGGTGCTTGGAAAGGTAAATTATTTATTGACGAGTCGGCTGCGATATGGCTAACTGAATGTGCTGTTTCTCTGCCGCTCACTGCTCAGACCAGACGCAGAGAGAGGCAATACTGCGCCAGGAGAGTCAGACCTCGCGCTCGCGGCCCGGGGCAATAAATAAAGCCGCCAAAAGGGTCTCAAAGTTGCTAAATATAGCAAGTGGTGCTCGCTGCAGAACCAAATGGGAGGAGCTGGAGCTCCAGCCCCTCCCATTTGGTTCTGCAGCGAGCACCCTCTCAAATATAGTGCTAAAGTCGCGCTCGTCACGCGGGAGCTGATGGCAGAGGGCAGTTGATATTGAGGTGGCTCGCCACAAATAAATCAACGTATGGGAAACACTGGAGATTTTCTGTGGGAGTGTCGACAGTTCTTGACCACACAGAACTACGAAATGCATAAGGCGAGGGGAGATTTTCCACTAGTTAATCGATCGTGGATGATTTATTTTCCCCGGCGGATAAAAAAAAGTGTAAAAGGATAATAATAGTAATAAAAACAAAAATGTGTCACCAAATATACTTGGGCGGCCGTAAATATACCTGGGCCCAGGTAAAGTCTATGAGTGGGAAACACTGGTGGTTGAAAATACTGTGAGGCTGTTTCATTCGTGACAGATGACAACTTTCTTTAGGTCAAAGTCAATGCGAACTGCAAACACAAATGTAAATGTTCAAATCACACTGATGTGATCTTATGCTGCATGGAAGAACCAAGTGATCACAATGTTGCGATCGCACACATCAAAGGTTAAGGAATAAAACAGACAAATCATTGTAATTTAGGAACAGAATCACATTGGTGTTTGAATAGTGTTCCATCTTTAACGATCTATTAAATTAAAGTGCTTTGTCATATTGGTGGTGAGACCTCTCTTGCAACATAGCTATCTGTCACAACTGACTGACATAAAGTGTCAGAGGTGGGTTTTGAACCCGGGTCTCCCAGTCAGAGAAGCTAATTTTCTACCTCTGGTCTACTGGGGAAGACAGTTTGTAGAAGACCCATGTGCAGAAGCAAAAGCAAACTAGGAGGCTCAGATAACTCAATAGCAGGCAGTCTTTACTTGATGTTAGTTCTCAAATACAAACAAAAAGAGCAGTCATAGCTTTACCAAAACAAAACAAAGTAAGCACAATGGCAACTGAGAAACAGCGATTAACTCTTCTATAACCCAGGAAATCCACAGAGGGTAGGCTCAAGACTGAACACAGCTCAATGAAACTGCCAAACTTAAATAGGGCAAAATACAGGTGGAACACATTAACTTGATGAGCAGTAAAGAGTTCACAGCAGGTGGCGCCACCTAGTGGCTGGGAGAGTAATTGCAGGAGGGAGCAGACAGCTCTCCCTAGTGGCTTGGAGAGTCATTGCAAGAGGGATCAGACAGTGCTCCCTAGTGGCTTGGAGAGTCATTGCAGGAGGAGTATTACAGGAGCCCCTCTCTCAGGAACGGCTCCTGACGTTCCGCTGGCTACGGTTGGAATCCAGACGGTGGAACTCTCTGATAAGGTCTGGATCTAAGATGTCCCCAGCTGGCACCCAAGACCGCTCTTCTGGGCCATAGCCCTCCCAGTCCACTAGGTATTGGACCCTTCCACGGACCTGGCGAGAATCCAGCAGTCGACGGACAGTGTATACTGGCTGCCCACCAACAATCTGGGGTAATGGGGGGGGCTTCTTGGCTGTGGACAGAGGAGAGCAAACAACAGGCTTCAAACGTGAAATGTGAAAAGTGGGGTGGATGCGCATAGACCTGGGTATGAGTAGACGGTATGACACAGGATTGATCTTCCTAAGGATCTTAAAAGGTCCAATGAATCGGGGGGCCAGTTTCCGAGACTCTAGATGAAGTGGAAGATCCTTAGTTGACAACCACACCCTCTGACCCTGACGTAGTGATGGCCCGATTCTACGGCGCCGGTTGGCCTGTTTCTGCTGCCGTTGTGATGCTCTCATTAAGGCTGTACGTGCTCTTCGCCAGGCCTGGCGGCACCTCTGGACTAGTTGGTTTGCGGCTGGTACCTGGACCTCCAGTTCCTGCTCAGGAAACAAAGATGGGGGAAACCCAAATTGACATTCAAAAGGAGACATGCCCAAGGATGAATGGTGTAGAGTGTTACGAGCAAACTCAGCCCAGATCAGACGGGAGCTCCACGTGCTTTGGTTATTGGAGACCAGGCACCTGAGAGTCTTCTCAATCTCCTGGTTGACTCGTTCTGTCTGACCATTAGACTGAGGGTGGAACCCAGAAGACAGACTGATGGATGCTCCAATAAGACGGCCAAAAGCCTTCCAAAACCGGGAAGTAAATTGCGACCCCCGATCAGAGACCATGTCCTGAGGAAACCCGTGGATCCTGAAGACGTGCTGCATCATGAGGTCTGCCGTCTGACAAGCTGTGGGGATCTTAGGCAGAGGTATCAGATGACATGCTTTTGAGAATCTGTCTACCACCACCAAGATGACTGTGTTACCTTGCGATTTAGGAAGTCCAGTAACAAAGTCCAAAGAGATGTGAGACCATGGACGTCTCGGGATTGGTAAAGGGTGAAGAAGACCTTGAGGGTGGGCTTTAGGTTCTTTGTTTTGGGCACACACAAAACAGCCAGACACAAATCTTCTGACATCCGCCTGCATACTGGGCCACCAGAACCGTGTCTGGATACGCTTCAAAGTTCTTGTAACTCCAGGGTGACCCGAAAGAAGAGATGCATGTCCCCACTGCAACACATCAGATCGTACAACATTAGGAACAAAAAGGCGACCTGGGGGGCCATTACCTGGGTCGGGCTGCTGACGTTGAGCCTTCTTTACCGCCAACTCTATTCCCCACTGAACCCCTGCCACCACCTTGGAGCTGGGAATGATGGCCTCGGGTCTGTCCTCCACCTCTGGCGTGTCAAACTGTCTCGAAAGGGCATCGGGCTTAGAGTTCTTAGAGCCTGGTCGATAAGAGAGGATGAACTCGAAGCGATTAAAAAAGAGAGCCCATCGGGCCTGCCGTGGATTCAACCTCTTAGCCTCCCGGATGTATGTGAGGTTCTTGTGATCAGTCCAAATGATGAATGGGTGTTTGGCCCCTTCCAGCCAGTGTCTCCATTCCTGGAGCGCCAATTTCACCGCCAGCAACTCCCGGTTACCAATGTCATAGTTCTTTTCTGCTGGGGTGAGTCGACGTGAAAAAAAGGCACAAGGATGAAGCTTACTGTCCCCGTGGCCTTTTGAGACAAAACAGCTCCCACTCCAACATCTGACGCAGCCACTTCAACTACGAAGGGCACTCTGAATCGGGGAGGGTCAGGATGGGTGCATCTTCGCTTGAGCAGCTCAAATGCTTGATTAGCCCTTTCGGTCCATTGGAATTGCCTTGAGGTCTTCTTGGTAAGGGCTGTAAGGGGTTCTGCAATGGAGCTGAAATTCCTTATAAATCTCCTATAAAAATTTGCAAAACCAATTAAGCGCTGTACCTGTCTGACAGAGCACGGCTGGGGCCAGTTCAGGACTGCATGGGTCTTTCCAGGATCCATCTGAATGCTGCCATTGGAGACAATGAACCCAAGGAAGGAGACAGTTGGTACATGAAACACACATTTCTCCACCTTCACAAAGAGGTTGTTCCTTAACAGTTGAGACAAAACCTGCCGGACATGCTGGACATGATCTTGGTAACAACGGGAGAAGATTAAGATGTCATCAAGATAAACAAACACAAATTGGTTAAGCATCTCTCGTAGAACATCATTAATGAATGCCTGGAAGACGGCTGGGGCATTGACTAGGCCAAAGGGCATTACCTTATATTCATAGTGACCAGTCGGGGTGTTGAATGCGGTCTTCCACTCATCCCCGGCTCGGATCCTAACTAGGTGGTAGGCATTCCGAAGGTCCAGTTTGGTAAATATAGTTGCACCTTGCAGGAGTTCAAAGGCTGTAGTCATCAATGGCAGTGGGTAGCGATTCTTTACAGTGATACGATTTAAACCCGGTAGTCAATACATGGCCTGAGACTGCCATCCTTCTTCCCCACAAAGAAGAACCCGGCTCCTGCCGGTGAGGTTGAAGGGCGGATGAATCCACTGTCAAGTGCCTTGTTGATATATTCTTCCATAGATGCTCTTTCTGGGGCTGACAGAGAGAATAGTCTCCCTCGAGGTGGACAAGTGCCAGGGTGCAGTTCAATGGCGCAGTCATAAGGCCTATGGGGTGGAAGAGAAGCAGCACGTTCCTTGCTGAACACGTCACAGAGGTCTGCATACTCATGGGGGACACGGGATGACTCGGGAGAGGCAGCAAGATCACTGGAAGCCACTTGTCCCAGCCCAGAAATAGCCAGCATCTCCTTGGAAGGGACTGATGGCTCAGGTAGTTTAGGGAAGGTCGTCTGTGGCTCAGGAGAATGACAGAGAGACAAGCCAGATGCACAGCAGTTAGGCCCCCACTCACTTATCTGGTTGGAAGACCAATCAATTTGTGGATTATGCAAAACTAGCCAAGGATACCCAAGGATCAAAGGGAATTCGGGAGAATTGATTAAAAAGAACTGTATCACTTCTCTATGAGAACCCACTTGAAAGTGTGAGGCCAGTGTAAAGTCCATGAAATTCCCTGCAGCACCAGAGTCTATGAAAGCCATGAGCTCATGAAGATCATTGCCCCAGGAGAGCGAGACATCAATGGAAAGACCCGAAGCTGCTGGTCGGGGGTAAGTAATTACTCTCGTCCCAGGCCCCCTCTTCTTGGGCGAGAGCTGCCTTTTCCCACCAGTTCAGGGCAGTTGGCTCGGAAGTGACCTGACTCACCGCAATACAGGCAGCACTTATCTCTCATCCGTCTCTCCCTCTCCGCCTGTGACAATCGGGTTCTCCCCAGCTGCATTGGCTCCTCAGAACAGCCAGTCAGTGAGGAAGGCTCCATAAAACCAGTGGAGGTGTTAAACTCAGGCAGTCGAGTCTCACGACGACGTTCACCTTGCCGATCCCGAATGCGGTTGTCCAGTCTGATGGCAACATCAATCAGAGACTCCAAATCAGGGGCTGGGTCTCTGTAAGCCAACTCATCCTTTAATTCATGTGATAGGGCACGATGGAATGCCGCTTTCAGGGCTCGCTGATCCCACTCACTCTCTGCAGCCAGGGTGCGGAACTCGATAGCAAACTCTGCAACACTGCGTCTTCCTTGTGTGAGTTGAAGCAATCGATGATCAACCTCTGCTCCACTAACAGGGTGGTGGAATACTTTTCTCATCTCTGATATGAAGAGGTCGCTGCTTGTCGTGAGAGGAGACTGCCGCTCCCAGAGAGCTGTAGCCCAATCTAGTGCCTTTCCTACGAGAAGGGTTGTCATATATGCCACTCTGCTGCTCCCTGTAGGGAAACTGTTAGGCTGCAATTGGAAAGCAAGAGTACACTGTGTTATAAATCCTCGACACCTCTCTGGGTTCCCATCATACCTCTCAGGGGTTGGAAGTCTAGGCTCAAGTAGAAGACCTGCTGGTGGACCTGGCTGAGGGGTACCTTGATACTGGGCTGGTAGGACTGGAGCAGCTTGAGATATGGACTGGGTTGGTAGGACTGGAGAGGCTTGAGGTGTAGACTGATGTCTTAGACGCTGGAGAATCTCAGTTAGAATCTGTTCGTGCTTGTCAATGGCCGAAGCTTGGCTAGAGAGTTCAGAGAGAATGCGTTCCACGTTGGAGGGAGGATTTTGTTCTTCTACTGGGTCTACTTCCATGGTTCAGTCTTGCTGTCACAACTAACTGACATAAAGTGTCAGAGGTGGGTCTTGAACCCGGGTCTCCCAGTCAGAGAAGCTAATTTCCTACCTCTGGTCTACTGGGGAAGACAGTTTGTAGAAGACCCATGTGCAGAAGCAAAAGCAAACTAGGAGGCTCAGATAACTCAATAGCAGGCAGTCTTTACTTGATGTTAGTTCTCAAATACAAACAAAAAGAGCAGTCATAGCTTTACAAAACAAAACAAAGTAAGCACAATGGCAACTGAGAAACAGCGATTAACTCTTCTATAACTCAGGAAATCCACAGAGGATAGGCTCAAGACTGAACACAGCTCAATGAAACTGCCAAACTTAAATAGGGCAAAATACAGGTGGAACACATTAACTTGATGAGCAGTAAAGAGTTCTAAAGAGTTCACAGCAGGTGGCGCCACCTAGTGGCTGGGAGAGTAATTGCAGGAGGGAGCAGACAGCTCTCCCTAGTGGCTTGGAGAGTCATTGCAAGAGGGATCAGACAGTGCTCCCTAGTGGCTTGGAGAGTCATTGCAGGAGGAGTATTACACTATCACATATATTATACTTAGCTTTTTTGGCTTCTGATCGCAAATGTAGCCAAACTTTGGAGTGTTTAAATTAGCGAGCAAGGTCCTGGCAGATCGCTAGTTCTTTTGTCCTCACAGATGAAGAAAAAAAAGCGCATAGGAATCAATTTTAATTTGACAAGTATCCAATTTTGGAATCTATTTTCGATTCCCAACCCTATATATGAATATGATTGTGTGAGATTTAAATTAGAGCACACATCTCTGAAAGCACAAGCGTTGGGCATGATCACACAACACACATAACTTACAGTTTATTCATTTGTGTATCCGTCCACGGATTATCCTTATTCACATTATTGGCTAATATTATAGTTTAAATATTTTTTGTTTATGTTAATGGTTTTACAAATATTTTTGGCCTGCCAGTATGTCAGTGAAATTAAATGAATGCTTGCATTCAATGTATAGGTGTGTCTGTGTGTACTGTGCACACATTGTTGCGTGTTGTGTTTGAAGGCCAAGTGCCACTAATGTTGTGTTTTTGTAATGTTAAATAAAGGAGTTAATGTTTAAGCAGGGCTTTGATCTGATTCAAGGTATGAAAACGAAAACTGGAAACAAATCAGAAACTAAATAAAATGCTATAGTTCCGAAAAAAAAAAATGAAATGGCCATTAACCGGTTAATAACGTTATGTTATCGTTCCATTTAATATTTGAAATTTGCTGTCAACCAATCATGAATTCAAGTAGTAGGCTATGGCCTATATTGCAAATGTGGCGCTGACGCGTCCAACGCGTGAAATTAACAATGCAGCAAAAAAAAAATAATATCTTGAAAAAATGCATTAATGTCGTTAAAGCGTTAGCAGATTTTTTTCTTTGTTTAGTATTTTTTTTTTTAATACTTTGTTTAGTTTAGTAAAAAACTATTTTTGCAAATGACTACAGCTTCCTAAAAATGGTTAATTTTGATCTAAAATAGTTGATCTCATCTGACCAATCAGAGTAGAATATGCTCTTGGAAAATATATATTTTTTTTATAGTGAGATCGGATCCACCAACAAACATTATCAGGCACTGTGAGACAAGAAGTGATGCTGAAGTATATATTATGAGAAAATTAAAGGGTTAGTTCACCCAAAAATGTATATTCTGTCATTAATAAATTACTCACCCTCATGTCGTTTCAAACCCGTAAGACCTTCGTTCATCTTCAAAACACAAATCTAGACAACAAAGTAGGAAACATATCCTGCATGACGCAGCTGACACAGAACAGCATACGCTGTTTGCGTCTAGCGGATACTCTCCAAAATGGCACCAGGGTGATGCGGAGGAGACTAATTGTAGAATAAAGTAGTTGTTTTTTTGTTTTTTTTCCCACAAAAAGTATTCTTGTAGCTTCATAAAATTACGGTTGAACCCCTGATGTCACATTTATTATTTTACCGATCTCCTTACTACGTTTCTGGACTTGGGAACATTTCAGTTATATTGCTGTCTATGAGAGAGTCAGACGGCTCTCAGATTCCATCAAAAATATCTTAATTTGTGTTCCGAAGATGAACTAAGGTCTTACGGGTTTGAAACAACATGAGGGTGAGTAAATAATGACAGCATTTTCATTTTTGGGTGAACTAACCCTTTTAGTGTTTTTTTTTTATTTATTTTTTTACCTTGGATGCAACAAACCTATTGTAGGAAAGTTTGAAATAGTATTATAAGTGCACTTTAAAGTTGGCATTAAAAAATCTGTCTGTATTTATATGTATGTAAAGATCTGTCACTACTTTTATTTCAGAGTGCATTCAAAACCAATCTACACCACTGTAAGTGTAATGGTTTTGATTCACTTGGTTCGTTCATTTTTGTTTGAAAATTGATGTGTGAAGCACTGTCCTGAGTGATTTGTGTGCCAGAGTTTGACTGTAGGCTTAAGGGATTTAGAATAACCCCCTAACTCTTAAGGATGAGCAGTAGTAATGGCTATGCTTGCCTTGGCAAACAATTATATTCAATTCTAGGGGTGGGCGATATGACCAAAATCTTATATCACGATATGAAAAAAATTATATCACGATAACAATATATATCACGATATAGTGATTTTTTTATTTTAAAAAGGTTTTTATTATATTAAAATCTTTGATACCATAGAATTTTCATAATCCTTGTCACCAATGTCAATATCAAACCAATACAAGCCTAAAGAGAGAGAGAGAAAAAAAACTTAACCTCACTGAAGATAAATAAACAGTCAGTGATGAAATAAGGATAAGAAACTAATTGCAAGCAATAGGACAAAAAACTACAATAAATAAGAAATGCTACATACATTGTGTAAATTAATTACTCTTCACTGTGTTAATTATATCTATTTATCTATGATAGATATAATTAACACGTGTATTATGTATAGATTATATACATATTATAAATATATCATTATTATTGTTATTTATTCTCATTAAAGTTACAAAAGTGATTTAGTCGAGAGCAGTGAGAGATTTTCTAGCAGTGTGCTATGATTAACATGAATGATAGACAGAACGAATATTGGACAGCTTCCCCTTTAAGACCAAAGTCCGGATCCAATATACTTTAGCTAAGTTACTGTTACATATGCGTTCTCTCTTTCTGCCGGTTACTCTCTCTTAAGACCTAAATCGCTGTGTTTATGAGCAAAGACGAGGATTCTGACGCATATAAGTGTGTTTATGTAATTGTTCAAAGTCGGCAAAAAAATGCGCGCTCCTCTCACACAGAAAGTGACGGCGCACGCATATAGGAGGTGTTTGACGGCGCACATATATAGGTCTGTTGTTTGAGTTTCAACGGCTTAAAATCGGTTGTTTTAAAATTGCAGTGCTTAAAAACGCGTGACCATGCTACAGATGTAGTACCTCGTTTAGGAACGAGCTCCTGGTTTTGTCCTGGCTGGTCGTTCTGTCTCTCCTTCACGCCCCGTGGTGGGCGGCTTATAATTGCAGTCACTCAAATGATGAAAAGGTATTACCGTAAACAATGTATTTTGCGACACCACGAAATAAACGATAGAACATAATATGAAACGATAGACTTTTTATTTCGTCCATCCGATATATATCGTCATATCGCACAGCCCTATTCAATTCAATATTATTTGTATAGCGCTTTTTACAATACAACCGTTGCAAAGCAGCTTTACAGGATATTTAGTTTCTACAATATATTTACAATCAGTGTTGGGAAGGTTACTTTGGAAATGTAATAGGTTACAGATTACAAGTTACCCTACTTAAAATGTAATAAGTAGTGTAACTTTTCAATTACTTAATAAAAGTAAAGTAACTGATTACATTTGATTACTTTTCTAAATTTCTAATGTTTTCAACTGTCAATCATTTTTAAACATGTAAACCAGGCAGGGTTAACCTTACAGTAGTGCTCAACACTGACTACTGTCAGACTTTCCAAATCCTTCATCACTTGAATTAAGATGATAATATTATAATTTTAAAGGAGACAGTGGATGCAAAATATCTTCATTTGCATATAAATATGTCTTTGCAGTGTGGACACAATCACCCTACAATGGTAAAAATGAACTCCTTTTTCAATCCCCCCAAAAGCCTAAACAGTCTCAATTATCAAGCCATTTTGATTTTGTAGTGAATAACCACCCTCAATACCACGACTTAAGTGAGACCCTTGAGCAAGGCACCGAATCCCCAACTGCTCCCCGGGCGCCGCAGCATAAAAGGCTGCCCACTGCTCCGGGTGTGTGTTCACGGTGTGTGTTTGTGCACTTGGATGGGTTAAATGCAGAGCACAAATTCTGAGTATGGGTCACCATACTTGGCCACACATCACTTCACTTTCACTAAATTAGTTTATTTCTGGCTGCGTAAATCATTTTACTCCAGACTGCTTTCTGAATGAGGGACAATTCAAGGCAAGTTTTGTTAAAAAGTTCAAACTAAAGGATGGATTAGCAACCATTGTTCGTGATCCAGCTACACATCCAGAAGAAGTAAGTCTGACACTTTATATTTTTTTATGATTATCTTCAAATCGCCTTTGCTCTTCCACAGAAGAGAGGGGTGGATAAGCAGAGCTCATTAACATGTAAAGAGATATGCACCGAAACGAGTCGCTGTGTTCTTTTACACGCCCACCGAGACCATTTCAAGATTACCCTAAAGAATCATACCAACTTGTGGAAAATGGTCATCTGATGTCCCCTTTGAAGCACAGCCACCTCAAAATCAGACTTACTTTAAAATCATTATGAGGTTAAAGACAGATTTAAAATCATAACAAGAAATATTTTAATAGCTATGATACTGATTTTGAAATCAAATCTTTGCATAGCTATGACAGGAAACACTGGAATCTAATGATGCCTTAGAAAAAAACTGTTAATCTTAAAAAAAACATATACATAAACCCATATAGGACATTTAAGACTTATTGGATAAGCATGTTATAGACTTCTGAAACATTGGTATTTCATATTTTAGCGCAGTCACTGCAATTTATGAAATAAATAAATCAAATCTGTATGTGGGAGTGTGTGTTAAAAAATCAGATGTAACCCTCTGTGTAATCCTTAACATTTTCATAAGTAACTGTAATTTAATTACACATCTTTTCTTAGTAACTGTAACTAATTACAATTACTATTATTTTGTAATTAAATTACGTAATTCCGTTACATGTAACTAGTTACTCCCCAACACTGGTTACAATATTGTCACTTTGCCAGCCCTGTGTTATGCTAATAAATTGCCTCCTGCTGCACTCACTCAGAAACGTTTACACTTCTGATTCTCATGTAAACTACTCCATTTTCAGAGTGATTAGCTTCACTCTTTCGAATGAAGGGCTTCGTGATTCCAGTCCTCTCCCAGAGCTCCAGCCCCTCGCAGCAAGGGTTCCGAGCTGTTGCCTTGGTGACGTTCCAAGTACTGTGCTCCATGTTTCTGAGTTCTGTATTCTCATTAGGCCTTCAGGGTGTCAGAATCTCAGCAGCTACCATAGTAACACAGCATTCCCAGGCTCGATCAAGTGATGATGATGATTATAAAGTCATCCACAGGAATGAGCTTATGCAATTATGGAGATGATTCATTCAGTATGCTGGCATAACACTGAGACTGGATGGAAAAAATTAAAACTGTATTTGATATGGTCTGTGCTTAGACATGAACACTATTTGCATGCATTTTACCTTAGTGATGTGACATGTTAGGGTGAAAATGAATGATAATTAATCTATCAGTCTATCCGTCTATAATTTACCTAGTGTTGTCATTAAAAAACAATAACTAATTAATCACAATTTCTGTAATGAATCACATATTAATCTATATTTATATTGTCACAATGTTGCATTGACTCTCCAAATTAATTTAGAAACAACATAAATATGGTATATTTAATGTTTAATAGCATCTTTTTACAAAGTAGCCTATTATTAATGAAGGTCAGTATCATTGATACAAACACTGGTGGCCTTATTAAATGCATTTCTCCTAATTTCTAGCCATTTAAGTATAGCTATTATTGTGTGTGCCTGTGTGCGTGTGTGCGCGTGTGTATTATAAAACCTTTTTTTAAATATTTTATATACAAGACTTGGAGCATTTTGTGTTGTATTTCAGGTGTCTTTTTGGTCTCAATTTTCTATGTAGATCATAAATACAATACTACAAATAATAACACTTAGTCTGTTTATTTGGCTTCAGAATATGTGTGTACAGTACGTGTAAGTACTGCACTATGTAGTGTAGTCAACATGCAAGAGAAAAGACGGTCCATGCAAAGCTTACAAAGCATAATCTGCATTATGCCTCTGGCAGTCCAATGAATGATTTTCAATCTAATGTGAGCAAAGCTCAGCTCCATTTCCCCTGCAGAGTACAGCATGCTCTCACAGCATCGACACAATAGCCAGCTGATGGTCCGATCACACTTTTCCCACTGCTCTGCTAATTGCAGTGACTGCAGCGCTGGAGTTTGCTGCTGTTCTACATCAACATTGTTAGGAATTCTGAACAGATGTTGGATAATATTTGGATTGTGCTGGATGCCTGGCTTATCTGTTACAATTTAGGCCACTGAACATCAACAGGCTTGTTAAACTCCGTTGAGCGTTCATACGTGTGTCTCCAGCATCTTGCCACCTAAATGCAGCCTTTTCAGTGCAATTTTGTTCACAATGCAGTCGCTGAATAGTTTATATAAGGCATCTTTTTTAATCTTTTTAAGATCCTACCACCTGGATTAGATGAACTGAACTAGATCTCAGCAACAAACCTGGGTCAGTTTGTGTATGCCACAGCATATATTGAGAAGACCATTTCCTCACCTCAGAGTATTGAAGCATACTCAATATGGTTAATGTTAATGTTTAACAACCTTAATGGGTTTTTGTTAGGATCGGCTGTGTTTCTGACAGCACAGGCCCATTAAACTTAACCAACACACCCAATGTGCCAACTTGGCATTTTTGTTAAAAAAAATTTCTATAAGATAAGCCTCACAGACATTCCCACATAGTGATCCATTCATGTGAATTAGCCTATGTTCTCTACATCCTGATTTTTGAGGCATTTTACTAAGGCTCCTCAACTAATCAAAATAAAACCAAAAATAGTGAAATGCTTAGTGTGATGATCAAATCGCAAAGGATGTGATTCAATTAGATATATGCGCTGTGTGTTTCAGAGTAAAGCATGGCACTGTATTATTGCAATTATTGCAGCTTATTATCTGCCAGTGTTTGCTACGTATTAGAGCGGCTCGGTTTTAGTAAATGCTGCTCCACACAAACTCCATCTCTGCATGTTCTCTGAGTTTGTCACTTTAACATGCATTTGGGAATACAACATGCACCAACCATCCTCCTATACTTGTATTGAGAAGATCTTGTCAACAAAAGAGAAGCTTTAAGGGCCCACTGTGTATTTCCCTTGAAATAAAAGTTTGATGGTTTATCGTTTAAAAATGAAGAAATTAAGACAGACAGACAGATATATGGTATTGTAATTTTAATATAAATTGAATGTATGGATGCATGTATGTATTTGTTCATTTATAGTAAAATATTACAGTAATATTTCTTGTTTTCACTTTTTATTTATCAATTTTTAATTAATACTGATACTACTAATAATATTTACATTTCTCATTATTGTTGTTATTATTATCATAGCCATATTGAGATATAATCACACAATTTTGGCTAAATTGTGCAGCCCTACCAACAAAACCTGGATTTTGTTTAATTGTTTTAAATCAAAAGCACTTTTTTTAAATCAGGAAAAACTGTAATTAGATTAGTTTAATGTTTTTTGTTTAATGCAGGACTAAATTAATGATCTGTATAATTGAATGGGCCAAACGGTGTTCCGTTGGTTGCATTGTAGTGATTGTAGCAGATAAAGTCGGTTGTGTAGTCCGTAGAGACGAGATTTGGAACTAAAATGTCCTCTGCTGCTGTGAAGATATCCATCTCTCTGTCTGTATGTGATAGAATCGTGTTATATCCTGTAATGATGGTTTGTTGGCAAAATATAAAGCATCATAGCAATGCCAGCAAATCTGAAAATGTATCTTATCCAAACTGCGTTCCATTTCATTAAATTGTTTGTCGTGTCATACAGCATAGTTGGTTAGGCATACATACTCTTTTTCGTGGTTTGATCTGCTCAATGTTGTGTTTTCTCAATGTTGGAACTAAATTAAGCAATGTTCTTTATTTCATCAGGTCTGCTATTGGGGATTATTGTTAGATTGATTTAAGATTGTGAAACGAGCAAATGGCCATTTTTGCAATATTAGTGGCAGTTTTGAAGTCACATTAGATGTGTTTGAGAAGGGATGAAATTATGTCATCTCTCTAGGAAATGTGACACTTATTCAAGCATAGTTTTTACTGCCTTTGTTATCTGACCTTCTGACATAAATCTGTCAAGCTAAGTGTATTTTACAAAGAGCAACATTACACACAGTCAGGAATTTGCAGTTTGCTAGTTTGTCAAGCATTTTTAGAAAGCTCGGTTTTTCCCTACACTGCTCAGGATTGATTCAGATTTAGGGAAAGTTTACTTAACAATGAATGTTCTGTCATTAATCACTCACATTTTAAGTCATTCCAAATCTGTATAACTGTTTTGCCTGCATGAATAGAGGGACAGAAATCTCCTAGGTTTCATTAAAAATATTTTCTCTCCTTAACAAGCTTCATGATTTGAGGTATCATTCATGTTCATAGCACAAACAATGCAGTAGTGTCATTGTTATGCACCGACGTTTAGTAGGGTTATGGGTTGTAAAAAAACAGCACTAAATGGTTTACACTGACATGAGGTGAGGGTGAAGCCAGCAAGCACAATGGAAAGCTGAAGTCTGCTGTGAATGGGAGGAAGTGTTGCACAAGAGGAAGTGGCCAGAGCACCTCCCAATGCTTTACCACCGGGGCAGTTTTACAGCCTACAGGCATTAGATGAAGAGGGGGCAAAAGTAGTTTTGAATATTAAGAACATAAATACAAATCTAGCACATCCCCTCCCCTGATCAAACCACACATCTGCAGGCTCGAGCCTGTTATGGTTTTACGATGGATTGATGCACTGTGTCCTTTAGACTAAAGCTGTGCACAGTAGTGTTTTGATGACTTTGACACAAGACAACACGCTGTTTGTTTCTGTGGTAATAGACACACGATTCAGGTTAGTGTGCATTGTGGTATAACAGGCCCACATGAAACCAAAGGAAGTCTGAAGCAAGTTTGAATTTAGGAACTTAACATGCACTGAGTGATTACGTTGTGAGAATGCATTAGTCTTGAAGGCTTTAGTGTGTTAAAGCTTATTTCTGGAATTTGAATTGTGAAATTATGGTGAGAAAGACTTTAAAAGATAAATGTGTAGAGGAATTGAAATGGGGAAATGCTGTTTTAAAGCACACGCAATCAGTGATATCACATTTAAAATGTTCTTATTTAGAGTTGTTATAATGAAAACTCGTTCTCTTCTCTCTTTTCAGATTGTTAGTATTTCTGTAGGATTGCGACCTTGGTGAGTGCCTGGATAGGCCTCCCTTCTGTCACCTCCTCTGCTTTTCTGCTGGTAAGCATCTCCACACACAATCACAGCTCTATTACTGCTTCTGTGTAGTTGTTTTACTGTATCTGAACTGTTGTGAAGTCATTTTTTATTAAGACTTGTCTATTAATAATATTTTTTAAGGGCAGTTAGCCCAATAAATCACTTGTTCTTCTGCAAGTCAACATGTAACTATTCTACCAGAACTAATTTAAATAGGTCATATCATGAAAATCATAATTATTATTTCCCCTGTAAACTTTGGAAAAGATTTAAATAGTATTTCAGTTTCGGAAAATATTATATACACTACCATTCAGATATTATTTGGGTTTGGTAAGATTTTTCTAAAATAATTATGTTTATTTCATGTATATAACTAATGTTCACAAAGGCTGCAATTATTTGATCCAAAATACAGTAAAACAGTAATATTGTAAAATAGTATTACCATTTTTATAACCATTATTATTATTATTAATACAACTTTTTTTTATTTTTTAATGTTTTAAAATGTCATTTATTCCTGTGATGCCAAAGTTGATTTGGATCTCAAGAAACATTTCTTATCAATATTTTTGTGCTGCTTAATATTTTTGTGAAACCCATCAATCTTTCTTTTTCTTCAGGATTCTTTGATGAAATAGAAATATTTTATTACATACGATATCCGATATGCCGATACATTTTAACTAATTTTGGCTGATAGCCGATGCCGATATATAATTAAACATTTTGGATAGTTTTTAACAAGAACTTATTTGTTAGAATTAAATAAACAATAATGAAGTTCTTTAATAATGACAGTACATTGAAGATTTGAAAATAACTAATTAACTATTTATTATTCACTGCATTTTTTTTTCAGAAAAATTCAGCGTCTACCTTCATTTTTTATTTTATGATTTAAATTTGTAAATGGTCTAAAGCAAAAGAGTTGTGAAAAATCTGGAAATCTTTTAGAGCTCATAATTTGTTTAAAAATATTACATATGACACATTACTGAATAAATCAGTATATATAAATTATTTAATTTAAGTGCCATGTTGGTGATTTTCATGTAAGCTATAGCTTCTGACCTTTAAATCAAAACATACTCATGATTATATGGCATAAATTACTGCTTTATGTAATCAGAAACACAGTCTAAATATTATGTGTGCATTTTGCTTTCATTTTATTAGAAGTAAGCCAACAGCCCCCCCTACGGAATAAATACACCTTACTGAGCGGGCATTAGGACCTGGGAATAGCACGTGCTGCCGCTGCACGTGCTATTACTGTTTCCTCTATCATTCATACACCGAACGCTTCATTTTGAATGTGCATTCTCGGTTTAAATGCAGCAATCCAATACAGTGAATCCAATCACCATTTAGGCAAAACTTTGCTTCAAGAATGAGCCACAATGCTTACGTGATCTAATCGCACTGCTGACAGGATCTAATTGTTAGCACACCCTGAGCATGTGTGAGTTAATATATTCCTCTTATCGGCAAGACATATCAGCATCATTTTTCCTATTGGACCGATTCCGATATTTACGTTTAAAGCCATTATCGGACGATTCTGATATTGGTCCGATAATATCGTGCATCCCTAGTTACATTATAAGTATACTTACCAGGGTTGGAAATTAATGGGGGCTTGTAGGAAAATTGCCACCAAAATAAAATAAAAATACCCCACAAATTCAAGATAAAGGGGTAAAAATAGCCTCTGCACAATGAAACAATCGACTAAGGCCATCATGATTAAAATAAAATGTGAAAATTAATGAAAAGTGTCTATTTGCAGATTTACATATTTATTTTACCATATATATTTTTTATGGTATAATGTATTCAGTGATTGAACTGCAGTCTTCCAAAACTTTCACATCAGAATGTCACCGTAGTCCTGTTGTGCAAAACCACTTCCTTTATTTTTTTGCATTCCCCTGATATCTAAGCAATGATTCTCTTTTGTCAGTGCAGCAGTCTGGGTGTGCTGTTGAGCTCAAGCTCTCGTGTGATTCTGCTCTGAGCTGCTGGAGTGGGGTGTGGGGCATTCTTGGTTCAGTGTTTTCTGGTATGTGGAGTCTTCCTGCCCTCATGGCTGTTGATGTGTTGCAGGTGCAAAGCAGCATTTGTGATTGGTTTGAACGTTGAGATAAGCTTTGAATTCTTTCGTTTAAGCCTCAGACACAAACACCAAGCTATTTTGTTTGGCTATTGTTTTATAATTTACTTGCAGTATTTATTTATGATTTTATTTTTTTGAAGAGTTTGTACACTTATACTTGATCACCCTCAACTTTATTGTCTTGAGATGCATCTGAGAAAGCAGTGCTGTTTTCCCAGCAGTTGATGTCATGTATTTCTGTCACAGTTGTTTAAAGCCAGGGTTATTATAGTTAACTAAACTAAAACCATAAAAATAAACTTATTTACTTAGTCATATAAACGTTGACTGAAATAAAATAATGTATAAATATATTCAAACTTATTTTCATTTAGTTGCCAAAGCAACATTTCTCATTCATTTAGTTTGAGAATGTACTAAAATAACTAAAACAGAAATAAAAATGAACAATATATTATATTAAATAACAATAAAACATATTTAAACAGTTACTAGAAATGACAAAATGAAAACAGAAAATATAAAAAAAAACTCAATTCAAAATAATATATCAAATATGAATATATATGAATTCATATTAATAAAAAAATAATAAAACTAAAACAGTGAAAATGAACAAAAACAATATATTTTATGAAATAAAATTAATATTAAATATATTTACTAGAAATTACTAAATTAAAACAGAAAATATAAAAATAAAACTCAATTCAAAATAATATATAACATATAAAATCAATTACAAATATAAAAACTTATATCAGTATGTAATATAGCATAATAATGTTTTAAGCTAAATTAAAAGAGAGAAAAACTTCTTGCTTTGCTTTTTATACTGAAGAGATGTGAGCCCAGATTGTGTAACGTGGTTACTGCGGAAGTAAACGGCATTGTGGGACATAAAGAGGGTTTGAGTAATGCAGCTTCCTGTTCCTCTAGGAGGGTGTCTTATGTAATCAAAGGGTCAGAGTTTGCAGAAGGTGGCCCCATTTATATGCATGATGGAGGGGAGTCTAAATCCAAGCAAATAGCTGTTTTGTCATTCCTCTCAGAGCGTGTAGTGTGTACTGAATGTGTGCATCTTTAGTCGGAGGAGCAGGAATGCTTAGAATGCTTTGATTAAAAAGGGGGATTTGTAGGGCCTTTTTTACTTGAAGCTTCTGTTTCTGTAGTTAATAACTGTACATAACCCAGTATAATGTTTTTAACAATGTAATTTGGGCCTTGTGCTTAATTGTGATGTAAATTTCCCTTTACAGCATGTGTCATTTACATGATGACACATCTCCACCCTTCTGACTTTTTTGCTTGCGTCTTTTTCCACCGATTTATTTTATCTTCATTATTTGTATTATTTCCTTCCCCTAACCTCTCATATTTATTTTGGCTTTTGTTTCCATGGATACCTTGACTAGCTGCTGCACACATAATTGCTGAGGTTGTGAACACACCCTTTACATCTGACAGCTATCTGTAAGAGGAAACCTATTGCGTAAAATAAATCAACATGCACCGTTTCATTGTGCCAGATGCATAGTGGATGCATTTGGATTATTCAAAACCTTGTGGCTGGGAGCCAATGAAAACGCCTTGTACTTTTGCAGGGCGAGGATGGATTATATGTGACTAGCAGGGGAGCCTGAGGTCATCTTTAACAGTGTCAACCCCTCCCCCTGCATATCAGCCAATGCTGCCACTGTCTGGTAATCTTGAAAACTGCCTCTACAAGAGGATTCACCACTTTAATAGGATTTACATGATTGCTCTGAGTTATTTGTTGTTAGAATAACTGTACGATTATTGTCTGGAAACATCAGTTGGACTGTCTGTTCAAAGCTTCAGAACAGTTACAGTCTGTCTGTCTGCATTTTGTCTAGAGAGGAGTTACTGAATAACTGGTTATTTAAAAAAATTAAAAATGTAACCGAATAACAAGCATCTTCCTCATGTGAATACTAATTCTGGTTATAATTAAACTGATGCGTTTCTACCAGCATTCCTACAATCTAGACGAGAATTTCAAAATCCTGAAATAAAGGTCATGGAAAAGTTGTTTGAAATAAATTATTTTCAGCGAGGAATAGATACATTGATAAAAAATAACAGTAATGACATTTCTGTTTTAAATAAATATTGTTCTTTTGAACTTTGTTCATTAATGAATCCCACAAATAGCATAAAATTAAGTAACAAGTAAATAGAAAAATTAAGTAGCACGTTGGTTAAAAAAGAAATCATCTCAGAAGGATCATGTGACACTGAAGACCGGAGCAATGGCTACTGGAATAAATTAAATACAGGAATAAATTACATGTTGAAAAAGAAACCAGTTGTTTTTAAATTGTAATATTACTGCGTTACTGTATTTATGATTTAGTAAATGCAACCTTGGTGAGCATAAGTGCTGGGCAGTCAAAGATATGTAAATAAGATCATTCAATATACCCTCCTCATTTAAAAAAAATATAAATATAAATTTTCCTTCTGCTTTTCCTTGGCTTCTTCATTTATCTCAATATAATAAAGTTGCTAAAGACAAACTAGGTAGTAAATAATTACATGTTACATAATCAGATTCCAAAAATTAAGTACTTCTTAGATTATATTACATTTAGTCATTTAGCTGACGCGAACTTACCACTTAACCAAAGCGACTTACAATTGGGGATTACATTTTTAAAATACTTGAAATAAGACTTTTAATACGTTACTTTTTTGATTACATGATTACATATTCACACAAGTCTTTGTCTTATGAAGGCTTTTGTCTTTCAAACATGAAAATGCTCAAAATCATGATTAAGGTATAGCTAGAATATGTTTGTAGTAGCACAGTGAATACTGCCACGGTGTTGTGGGTGGTTGCTAGGTACATCTCTGTGGTTGCTAATAAGCTGTTTGACTCCTTGTTAGTGCATTATCTGTTCTTTCTTTCTTTCTTTCAATAGTAAATGTCCCATCTCAAGATCGCTAATATTCTCTGGACATGGTTAATGGTTTTGCTAGCAGGGGAAAATCGATTATTGAATCTATGTAAATATGCTCTGTTTACCCTGTTTATAAAGTCTATTGCAGCTGAAACAAAACGCATTAAGTTTGGTTTAGTTTATTTTGGCTTTCATGGTATTTCTAGATGGAAATGTCAGTAGTGGTTGATGTAATGCATATTTGGTATGTTATATTGTGGTGATGTTGGATTTTGTTAAAGTGATTGCTTATTTTGTACAGCAGGTGGCACCATTTACAAAGTTATTGTCATTGTCAAAGTTTCATGATAGTATATATTCATTTCTGAACAAATATTGACCGATAGATAGACTGGACTGAATCAGATCTGAATCACTGTATGGATGTTGCTTGTCTGAGAATCTTGTTATTAGTTAGTTATTATGATTAGTTATTTGATGCGAGAAACAATGCCATATGGTGACTGGTAGGCACCTAAATTTATGACGAAAAATAAATGCATACATTTGAAAATAATAGTTATTTTCCCCCAAATCTATAAATGACTATGTAGCAGATAACGAAATGACAGCAAATCTAAATATACATATTGCAGTTTGAATGTGGGTGGTCTTGTGTTTTGCTTTTCCATTGACCTTTGGCTACAACCATTTAAGACATGACATGAGGAAAAGTGGTGCTGAGAGAGCAGACACAGCCACTGCCTAGAGATCTGAGACATCTTTTAAGTATGAGAAGGATGGCAGTGTGTTTTGCGAGTCAGTCAGTGCCTGCTCTAAGAGACATGTTGATGCAGCCGAAGGGAGTGGAAGGATTAGTTAAATATTCATTGGGTTAGCTCCCCTTTCATTTACTGTGTGTCATGTATACACTGCACTTACCACCCACCCATGCATACCACAGGCATTTTACAGACGCGTCATTCCCATGCTGTATAAATGTTCAAATCATTCTCCATCGACTGTTTCTTATAAAGTTTTATAAAGCCGTCCTTCAGTCTCTGCAGTGAAAACAGTGCTGGTTAACAGTGCTGCTTACTTAGTTGATGTTAATACATTGCTACTGATCTCACCCGCTTGATCATTTCCCCATGGGTAATATTTAAAATGAATAAATTAATTTAAAAAAATTATTGTTCTTTTTTTACTTTTTACCTTCCTTAACCCTTTTTTAACCACATTATGATATTTATGTCTTTCCAAGAATAGGGATTTGGGGTATTTTCTGGATGTGAAATATTCATTCCAAATATATTACATTTCTGAAATGCTGTTTATTTTATTTTGTTTTATTTTGTATCTTTTTTTCTATCATCCGCCTTTGTAGGGTGACTGACGAGGATGCTTGAGCCTATCTCAGCATCTCTGATTGCAAGCATTAAAAATGTAAATGTATTAAATAAAAAATGATGTTTTATACATCCATTTTAATTTTTTTTTTTTTTTTTTTGGTTTCTTAACGTTCCCCAAACCATTTATCCTGTTTTAAAGTTTAATTAATTAATTTAATTTTAATTATTTATTTTATTCTTCTATTTAATTGATTGGTTGCATTAATTAAAACATTTTTTACCCAGAGAATAGGGAGTGGCCCTCTGCACACACCTTCCGTGCTGTCAGCAGAGGGTGCTCTGTGCCTAAAAAAGGAACTCAAGCCTCTTAGCACAAATCCACCTTGTGCCATACATACCCCCAAAAATCCCATCTCAGTTTGACAGTGCCCCACCCATCATACTCTGCATTAACAGCTCTCCTGACTGCCACACACTTACTCTTAACTCTTAAGAAAACGAAAGAAACTGAAACGAGCATTGGCTCTTTTTTTAAATGTCAATTAATAACACATCAAGTAATGTCAAAAGATGTTTGATTATTTAGTTTTGGTGAGTTATCCAATGACAAATGGAAATTGGTGTCTAGAAAAGGGGGTCAGACATTGTATTTCTCACACACTCAAACTTCATCTTCATGCTGTGAAAGTGTCTTAATCTGTATGCGGAGACTAAACTTTCTTGGATTGTCTTGTACCAAATTATGTTATCAGGTCTTAAAGACCTTGACAGTGAAAGAAAGACACCAAGTCACATGAATTCTTTCCAATTCTGCTGTCTTCTGAAGCGGACATGGATTTTAAGAGGCGGGATGCATCAGGTTCTGTCTCTGTTATCTTTCTTTTGGTGTAACTCATTTGAGGCTTGACTTTACAGAAAAGGACCTTTTGAAAGATTATCATAATCACAGCAGCTTCAGAAATGGAAGTGACGCATGTTTGTCGATTAAACAGACTTTGAACATTTGGAACGGTGCGGCTTAAAATTCCTTCTCCCAACATTTCAGATGAGGTGCCCGGTTTTGGCTTATGATATTTGGTTGCCATGGTTTCTGGCTTTGATCGTGAGAGGTACAGTGCTGCCTAAGAGGTCCTATTGTAGGAGAGATTAACCAAAAATCCTACTCTGAACCTCTTCGGTTATCACCATTCACCACCACTTACTTGAGACTTATACAAATGTTTTAAATGATAACAATTGTAAGTGATCATCAGTAACACTGCTGTTTGCGTGCCACTGTTTGTCAGTGCAGCTGACATCAAAGCTACAAATGTCACAGTTGTCATTTGACAGTGTTGTTTGCTGCAGTTAAACTCAACCCGGACGCACCAATAGCTGACATCCTACAAATGCGCCGCAACTTCATTGGCTTATCCAGCAATTTGTTTTGATTTTTGCCACAACATGTTTAAAGAGGGCGTTAAAGCGGCTGTTTACTCCAGTGTAGGCGGAGCTATAAATCACAAACAAACGCACGCTTCCACTTCCATCTTTTATCACCCTTCTGATTCCTTCGTTTTATTTAACGCATTTAACGCTCAAACAGGTCATGCAAGTTTTGGGGGTGGATAAAGGGCATCTGCACCCCCATTTTCTGTTCATTTTCCTGGGTTTCAAAGGGCTGGGGTGAAATCAAAACACAGCTACTATAGTTGGCTAATGCAATGTGGCGGCATGCCCCGGGAAATTTAGGTCAAGTTAAAACTGCAGACAAGAATGTAAGTGATGCTGCGTAAGAGTGACATTGCGTGATGTATTACATGCACACACACGTTACTCATTCTTCAGCATACATTAACAGATATCACAGGCGCACACTTAGCGTTTGGAAAATGATAGTCAATAAATGTGCATTGTAAAGGCTGAATTGCATAAATCATTGGCTAAGCCTCTGTAAATTAGATTTTAGACAAGGCTTCTACGTTAAGTGTCGCTCTTCTGGCAATATTCTCACATTAGCTTCAATTCTGCGCATACTTCACCACATACATAACTGGATTATTGCATCCACTCACTCAAATAAGCGCACGCATGAAAATACACACTAATTCACTCGCTCCCCTCCCCCTCGATGCCAGAGGCAGCCGGTTAGCCACTCCACGGCTGTGCCCACGTGACTGAAGGAATCAGGGAGGGGAGATGTTGTTGTTTTGTTTCCTATGGTGCCACAGCAATAGTGTAGTATGGCGAAGCACGTGGATTCCCATGCTGCAGTGCTCCTGCAGAATTCCAGCATGCCTTACATCCAGATAGTTATGGGTTGCATTGTTAACTCTACTCCTTATATAAATATAATATATTATACTAATTGAAAATTGAATAATTTTCTTCACAATTCAATATGCAACTATTTTGAATTCATATTAATTATTCATTCGTTATTCTCATGACAATTTTAAGATAAATTATTTGACATAATTATTCACATATATATTATTCCATGAACAATTATTTTATAAAATAGTTTAATAATAATATATAGTATTTTTAATCAATTTGTACAATTAATCATATGTATTTATGCATCCTAAGACTGGAATGTCAGTTATTCGTAGAATTCTGTGATTAATCAGCGTGTCGCTGTTGCACTAGTTGTGCATTTTTGGTGCATTACCTCATCTCTATTCATATATTCATACACAAGCTCTTAAGTCGGACTACTGCTCCAGTGCCCCCATCCTCCCCTCCGCCTCGCCATTTGCTTTCTGATTGGCTGTCGGTGTGTTTTTGGTAGCACCAGGTTTTTTTAACTCCATGGATACAGTGGAGTGCAAGAGAACTTGCGTGCAGCCAATCACAATGCAGTAGTGAATCGTAAGTGCCCAGCGGGCTTAGATGAGCCCCCCTTTGCCCCCTCCTTCTCCAGAATCCCATCGTAGCTCCTCTCCTCCAGCACGCAATCTCCCAGTAGGAGGCTTCGAAAAGAAAACAACCAGGTCAGAGTCTCTTTCTGTCAGAAAGAGCTCGTACGGGGAGCTCGCCTTCACCCTTTGGGACTGCTGTGAATGAAGCTGAGTGGCAAATACACTGTTCCTAATATAATCTTCACTGTTGTCTCAGTTTGGCCCACATAGCCTGTTGTTGTCATGAGGAGATATTAGTTAGGACCTTGATAAATGTTCTCCACTTTTCATTGTATCATTTTCATTTTTATAAAGGGATCCTAATTCATACACCTTGACCACGTTTGTTCCTATAATAATGACATAAATGAAAAAGACATTGAACCTTTTGAAAATTAATATTTTGTATCAAAGTTAGCTTTCATTTTTTTTTTTTTTTTTTAAGAAATCGTGTCAAATTGGATTTTTGAGATGGCCGTCCTTGGAATGACCCCCTAATGGCTCGAGGGAGTGCTGGGTGGGATTTAGAGATGGTGCACTTGGCAGCAGTACATCATTGGGACTTGGATTCAGGTCACATTTATTCTAAATAACATTCCAACAGTGGATGAGTGTAAACAGTAAATCTAGTGCAAAAACCATTATTATACTATCTGTCTGTCTGTCTTCTGTCCATGTTACCCATGCAAAACTTGCCACCATAATGCTTGTGTACCATGGAACGTTGACAATATGTTGATTTGTGGTTGTTAAAGTGTTTTTCACTGATTCATTACTATGGTTAGAAGGTTATTGTGGATCATTATAGCTGGGTTCAAAAGTTTAAGGACAGTAAGATTTTTGTATGCTTACAATGGCTGCATTTATTGGAGCAAAATATAAAACAGTAACATAAAAAAAAACAGAAATGTTGTAAAATACTGAAAAGCATTTATATAGTGTTTATATTTAGATCAATTTACCACATTATTATGCTAAATGCATTATTTCTTTATTTTTTACTCTTGACTTGTCTTGAATTTATTAAACAGAACTTTTAAAGATACAATGTAGCCGGATCAGTGTTTTCAGAAGCTTCATTTATTGTTATATTTACACAGACTGTTCATTTTAGATTATATCGTAGCTTTAAAATATTATAATGTGAATTTGGATTTCATGGCTCTTCAGATTTCTCTGGGCTTTTTTGTAGTTTTATTGTTGTTTTTGATTGTCCATAAAGTTAACACGCTCTGTAACTTCCTCTTGCACACCTAAAAAGCCAAAGCAAAAATCTGTTATTTTACACCACTTCAGCAGTTGTTTTGTGAGATTGATAATCGATTCACACCACTGAACTTGAACTCTAATCCTGAGCTTTGCTAAGTCTTGACCTCCACATGATCCTCAGTGTGGCTTTAACCTGCCACTGCCCCTCACCATGTGTCCATGTCTCTTTTGTAAAGTGTGAATGTCTGAATCAGTTCGAGTGTGCTGGCTCGAGCGAGCCTTGCTTCTGCCAATATGGGTTAGAGTTCTTTTGATCATTGGTTTACCGTCAGCAACTTCCATGTACCTGTTTGAGACCCTCATGCACACAGACAGTCCTAGCTCAGACGCTTACCTGACTTGAACCTCACCAGCGTCACTTCTCATCAAATCTCTCACGCCCATTTTCTCTTTGCCTCCGCTTCCAGACACTCTCTGTATCTGTCGTCCTGTTCACCTGTCTACCTGTTCATGTCTCAACTTTTCACTTGTCAGCAGCCTGTCTCCTGTCACTGTACATACACCCTCTCTAGCTCTCTTCCATGTTCCCAGTTCAGACATACACTAATAGCTGACATGAAATTTCAAGCCATTTTGGCTGTGCCACATGGTGTGCTGTATTAAACTAAAAATAATATAAAGATAATTTAAAATATTTTTCCTGTGATTTATTATTAGGGCTGTAAATCAGTTGAAACTTAAATAGTTACTCCACCCCAAAATGAAAATTTGGTCATTATTCAAAATTTCCAATTCAACAATTGGTCTTCTCTCTTTCGCATCCTTACGTTGAGATGGATAAAGAAGAGCGTACGCTGCGTGCGTTCGATGGGTAATATCCAAAATGGCGCTACGCTGACGAGGAGAGACCAAGAGAAGAAAAATGTATTTTATGTACAAAAATAATTCTCGTCGCTTCATAAAATTCAGATTGAACCACTGATGGCAGATGGATTACCCTGGGGATGCTTTTCATACTTTTCTAAACCTCGACAGTGTAATTTACTTGGCAGTCAATGGGACAGTCACAAGCCTCCCGGTTTTTTATCTAAAATATCTTAAATTGTGTTCCGAAGACGAACAAAGCTTTTATGGAGTTGGAACGACATGCAGGTAAGTGAATAATGACAATTTTCATTTTGGGGTGGAGTAACCCTTTAATCATATTTAATAATGAAATTAATTACATTACATGCCATTTAATTAATACAATTATTATCAGTGTTAATTACATAATAATATTAATTTGAATAATTTTTTTATTAATATAGTAGTTAATAAATTAGATAAAAGTAGGCTGACTCAAAGACATTATTGCAACAAAAGCATGGAATAGTCAAAAAGCTTTAGAACTCTGTATATCACAAGAATATTTCCTTTTTATATATAATTATTGTCTTTGGTCATTGTATTGCACTTCACTTTATTTATTTTTTATTTTTATGAAATTACATTTTTAAAAATGCAATTGTGCGTTTTCCCTTATACGTTTAACCTAAAGTGTTGGATGTTGGTTACGAAAATGTACTGTGACTCCTCATACTAACCAGAGACATAAACCTAGTGCCAATATCACTTGTTGACTCCAAAAACAAACAAAAAACAATTAGTTATTTTTAGACTTTTATTTTGAGATTAATTTGCACCTGCACATTAATGTAACTGTATAATTTATTGTAATGACCGGTATATAGGAGTGACTGTTTGTCTCATGCTGTCTAGATCTGCAGCTAGATTATCAGCTCTATTATATAACACCCATTCACACACATACACACTCATGTCTGTGACCTACATCTAGCCGCCTGTATGCTTATATCTGTGTTCTTACACTCATCACTCTTCCCGCCAGAGGCACATGAATCATGGGTAGTATGCTGTTGTTGTTATGGCCTAGATTGACCCTTTCCCTCTTGTTTGCTTTGCTCTCCTCTTTTATACTAGCTGAAAGTAAACACAACCCAATCTTTTTGTGTTGTTCAGTCTTTTTGTATTATGCAGATACCTTTACGACAGGCTGTGAAAGAATTACAGACAATTCCTGTGTGTGTGTGTGTGTGTGTGTGTGTGTGTGTGTGTGTGTGTGTGTGTTTATATGGTGCGTTCAAGTCATGTCAGATACATCGTATTTAAGAGTTGAATGCACTTGAACGCCACCATAAAGTCGTTATTACGAGTGGGAAACTCAATTTTCTTTAAGCCCCAGAGTTTCCGAGTTGGGGGCGTGTCAGTGAAAAAAACGTGTCGGATGCAATGGATGCAGCCAAAAACTAAAGATATGCAGCGTCAGTAAAGTTGTTGAAATGAATAAAATGATTTCTTTGGGGGGGTAATGTACAATAAAACTATATGTTACGCATACAAAATATTATATTATTGTATAATTATTATTATAGAATATATAATTATTCAGTTAACATTACCTTCATAAATTAAATAAAAAAGAAAAAAAAAAAACACAATGATGCACATTCTTCATTCATCATCTTATAGATGTAGAATTAAAAAAAATATTGAATTTTATGTAGAAAAGTTAAATCGCCATCTTGTTCTGACCAAAGTTACTTAAGCGCACCCGACGTCGTAATAACGACTTGTCAACTCGCAAGTACGAACGTCCAAGGAGGACTTGAACGCAGCAATAGATAAACAGGTAGGCAAAGATGGGCAATTTATACCTATAATTGCTCTTATATTATATTATTTTCTCTTAAATTTGTTATTGGCTTTAATGCATTTAAAATACCGTGCAATAATAAATTGACAATTATTTTTTATGTTATGGCTGTCATTAAAATTAAAAAGCATTTTAAAGCATAAAAAGTTGAATTTCTTCTTTACGTATTTTTATTCTGTTTAGTTGTAATTTTTAATAGGTCATCTGCAGCTGAACTGTGCATTTGTTAAATGTGTACAGCTCCTCTCCTGACACTCATAGAAAAAAAGTGCAGTTCTTGGTAAAAACCGCTTTTATACAGAGAAATGCCATTGAGAGTTGTGGTGGAGGCATTTTCCCATCAGCTAAAAGTGTTTATCGGGTTTGATGTCAGGTGGCTGTGTTCGAGGAGCCTGGTAAGCATTGGAGAAATTATTTTTTTCCCCTTCCGTGTGTTTTCTCAGAATCTTTCTTTTATAGTTGATTTTCTCACAGATCGGCTAAAAAGGTAGTTTTTTTTAAAACTTGAAATGTATTGGAGAAATATTGTACAGATCTGTAACATTGGCAGTCAACTTTCCATGTTAGTCATAGCTTAAAATGCATCACCAAGCGTAGTTGCAAATACAATGACGCTTTTAAGCAGGTTTCCCAAATACTCCCAAATTTTCCATTGTTGCTAACGGTTCATCCTGTAACTCACACCATTGATTGTGTCAATTGAGTCAAGTCACTGTGTTGGACTGCTTAACTGTTGTTTACACTCTTTGGGATGTCATCCTAAACCCCAAAGTGTGCTTTAGTTTTGCGTTTACTTAGCTCATGCATACAGCTGAATATATAATATATATATATATATATATATATATATAGCCTTGCATAGTACACTCCAGTTGATAGCGTGGGGAAACACAGGTGCTCAACTTGTGCACCAGAAAGTTGGTGCGCTCATCAACACAAGCGTTTATTGTTGCTATTTTCTCAAGTTATTTGCTGTTGTTCCGTCTTTTCATTTTCTTTTTCGATTGTGAACCATGGGCTGAGGTGGTGCTGCTTACACTATTGTTCATCAGAGTAGTCCAAGCTGGTAGGAAGTCCGTAATTAATGAGCCCATGGATGTGACACCATCCCAAAAACTGTTTTTGAACAAACGGTTTACCATAAATGATCTTAGTGAAATGACGCCTCTATTGAACATCTTGGGAATGTGAGTTTTCCTTCCTCGATTTTGCTGTTTGGAAGGATAGTTTGGCCTTGCTTTTGTACATTACTCATGTCTACTGTTATTCACGTTTTGCAAATGCAAAATTTTAAACTCAGTAGCCTCAGTTGTCTCAAGAGAATTAATGGTTTTAGAGGGCTGTTTTTGCATCTAAAAACACTAGTTTACTTCCTAAATCTTGACTTTGAAAGCTTGGGGCCCCTCAATAGGGAACTGAACGTGAGCAGTAGGCATGACATGCACGGTTGGCACTGGCCACCAAAGCACATGGATTCCCGTAACTCTGTGTGTGTGCTGAAGGAGGGGGGTTACAGTAGTGACATCTGGTCGACCCAAGGCCCTGCACAGGAAAACCACTGCATCTGGAGAGTGGAGCTTGTGGGGTAAAGGGAAGGAGCGTCGACTGGTGGTTGGAAGGGCGATGCTTTCTTGACTGATAACAAGGGAGATTAGTGCCATGATAGAATCGAAGTAAGGCTCTTAAGTGCTGCCCCACCTGGATCTGACCATCAGATTTATGATTTCTGTTCAAAATATGTGGCTTAACTCTGTCTTTCTTTTTCCCTTTAGGTACGTTGTCATGGGGAACCTCCTAAAAGTTTTGACATGCTCAGATCTTGAACAAGAGCCCAACTTCTTCCTCGATTTTGAAAGTGAGATATTTTTCCCCATTTCCATCGACTCTTTCATTTATTAGCTGTAAACAATCCTTAATTCTCAAAGCTTACCCCTCAAAATGCACCAATTTGGTATCTCACGTGTAATTTTTTGTATGTTTGAGAACTGGGATTCTGGGAGACTTGGTGGAGGTCATTACCCAGTCAGCTTGTAAAAAATACCAGTTCCCCTTTTGGGTCTTGATAATATCTTAAACTCCTTACCCCTGGAGACTAGTTCATGAACCACACACAATCTGCTACCATCTAATTTTTTTGAACCCAAAAACTCTCTCCAAAGCCAAGGAAGGTGAATGAACCAAAGAAAAGAAGACGGTGGAAAATAACAGTTTCTTGGCTTTTATTACCCTTGCCCACAGAACATTTCCATCCTACCATGTTTGTTTCCATTTTTAGTCACATAGTCATTCCTATGAAGAAAGACAGGAGGCGATATGGAGTCACCAAAACTATTGACTCATTCATGGCTCATCGGTCATGCACATATAAGAAAAATTCCTATAGTGTCTGCTCAAGAGTTATGTAACAGTAATAAAGATGGCAGGAGTGCGAGAGACTCCAAGAGACCGAGCACTAGAACAGGACCTACTGTATCTATACGAAAACATACAAAGATGAAAAAGCTGAGGGATCATTGCACTCTTAATGTGTGGCATTTGAGTGCTGGAAATTAAGGAGGTGGCACTTAATTTCTTAAATTGCATTTGAAGCCAGCTGTAGTTAACAGCTGCCAGTGTCTCATTGAGGTTTCTTTTTTAGATGTGGGCCTAAAGTTTCCACCATTTAAAATTCCGCACTTTGCCTTTTAAGCATATGAAACAGGCTCAGCTGTGGAGGTTTGACTCAAATACGCTTTAAGATCCCCAGTGATTAATTCACCCCAAAGATTTAATTTAGTCATCATTTGCTCACTTTCTTGTCACTTCAAACCAGTTTGATTTGAAAGACAAATGATGAAGTAGAAGTCTGGACAGCCTGTGAATTGCACAATTCAGCTGATAGTGATGGCAAGTTTGCACTGTATATACCCAAAATTAAATCATCCTAATATGCTGATTTGGGGCTCATTTACATTTATTGTTGTTATTATGAATGTTGAAAACAGTTGTGCTGCTTAATATTTTTGTGAAAACCATGATTATTTTTTTCTGGATTCTTTTATGAATGGAATGTTCAAAAGAGTACTTATACAGTAATATCCTTCCTTCAGAGTACCCACTTTTCTATAGTAAAAGTGGAATTTGCCCATAGTATCAACACACACACAGGATTAAATATAATTTACAACGTGTCGCCAAATACTCTGCTTTCTCTGTTCTTTCCTTCATTTTAATCTTGCCTCATTCTGTAAGGTGTAAATCTCTAATACCTGTTCATGATTTGCATATAATAGAGTATGTTCGTTTTTAATGTGTCAGACACTGACTAAATGTGACCTTGAAAGACCCTTTGTTTAAAGACCTTGAAATAATTTCTCTCTCTCTCTCTGCCTCTCTCTTTGCCTCCAGATGCCCAGCCAACAGAAGCAGAGCGGGAAACGTGGGACGAAGTGGATGTGGTCCTGAAGGATGCACTGGGAATACTTGATGAACTACAGGCATATAAAGGCGCGGGCCAAGAGATACGAGAGGTACAGGCACACACTCAAGATAACAGAGGTCTGCTGATGTTTGACTTATGCATATGCACTTATAAAGCTGTTCATGCAAAATCACCTCTTTACAGTATGTACATTCGCACAAAAATGAGTTGAAGGAATAATATTGGTGGCTTTAAAATCTCATCTCGCAGCATGTTCATATGATTTGAATTTCTCTGCTCTGCTCAATCACGCATCTGTATGAGTGAGTGTCAGTGTGATTGATACTCTTGTTGCCACGGATACTGTTGCTATACGGATACAGTTGCCATGGAATGGCATCTTCTGCAGAATAAAAGTGAATCTTTCTTTTTTCGAATTCATTCAAAAGAACGTGGTGCATTCCTTTTTTTATGTCAGCACACTCAGTAATTATTTTAATGAGCCTCATGTAATTGGAAATTCAAAGGCACACTGAGGTAGAGAGAAAAAACATTGACTAGATGTTCTTCCCAGTGTCAAAATGGAAAAATATAATGAATAAACCTTCCAACCTCTTGTGTGCTTGGATTTGACATCACTTACATCCTCCAATTGCCACCCTCATGGGCACATCATTTAAAAACCTCATCTCACATACATAATTATAACTCAACCTCATACGGTCATAAAATAATGTTCCATTTAAACTTGTGGGAACATTATTTATAACTCGCCAGGTGTTTTATTATTAAGATGTTGTGTTTGTTTTTTTAGGCAATCCAGAACCCTAATGATGAGGCATTACAAGACCAGGCGTGGGCTGCTGTGGTGCCACTAGTAGGCAAACTAAAGAAGTTCTACGAATTTTCACAGAGATTAGGTACATTAGCCTGTTTTCCATAGCAGAAGTAGTTATGCAGAAACCATGTCCATGTTGCTCTTTTCCACATTATGAAAGTGAATGGGAGCAGAACCTCAAAAATAAAAAGCATCATAAGTAATGTGGAAGTAGTCTGTATGTGCCTACCTACAAAAAACAAAACTAAAGAAAAGAAAAGAAAGCAACTCCTACAAGTGGGGCTGCACAATCTGAATTTTTTGCCACATCTTTAGCCACAATTTGGCTAAAAATATTGAGGTTATATATCAGAATAACTAAATTTATTTTTTTAATAAATACATTTATGGATGTCTTAAATTTCAAATTTTTAAACCATCAAGCTCTTATTTTAGGCAAAGCCCTTAAAGGGGTGGTTTATAGGGTGCAGAGGAACGTGTTAATGCTTCGTAAAAAAGCAACAACAACATTATTTTCACATATTTTACCTTTATGTTACACTGCTGTTTCCGTTCTCTTCAAAGCAGTCTCTTGATTTCCTGGTTCTATGAAGCCCATCACCTCAGAAATGTGCAATCGGGCTCCGATTGGTTAGCTGGCCCAGTGTGTTGTGATTTGCTAACCCCCTAGTGCACGTTGTCTGAAAATGTCACGCCCCCTTGCCAATACAGGTAGTTGTATGTTGGCAGGTTTTATGTAAACATTGGGGTTAGTGATGTCACAAACCCGGGAAGAAGTCCTTACCAGCCTTTTTGGTAGTCCGTAAACGGCAATCTCTTTAAAAGAAAATATCTAATTTTGCATTGAACTTGGAGCCTCGTAAATTTGCAGATGTTGTTTATGGCCTAACAGCAACATTACACACAAACTTAACTTAAAAAACGTTTAAAAAATTGAAATCATAATCAACCACCTCTTTAAAGCTTCTCTTTTGTTGACAATAGCTGATTTATATGTGCTTGTCATAAGTTTGGGAATTTGAGGTTTGTAATTTTTAGGTGAACTGTCTCTTTAAATGTGCTTAACAGCCATTGGCATTATCGTTTCAGTCAGTTTTTTTTTTCTGTGCTGTAAACATCTTACAAATTAAATGCACACTAACACATTGTGTGCAAACACACTCTCACCTGAGCAGCCCCAGGGAAGTACCACAGCTGGTCCTCTCATTCTTGCACAAAACACAATGGTTGGGGTAACACACTGCTGACGGATAGGCTTAAATGCCATAAATGTTACAAACCTCTCACTGATATGCATAGAGAAAAATGACCATACTATCTAACACTTTAGATCATATGGCTTCCTTAGCATTAGCTGTTTTGCTCCTCAAAACACAGGGATGTTAGCAGCTCAGTAAGACCAAGGTTGATGGTGGTCTTTCCCTGAAGCCATTGAAACCTTGCACTTTAAATCGAAGTAATGGCTTCTGAACTTGTAGTCAATGAGTGCAGGCCAGGCATCTGCCATGTGTTCTGTAACTCACCGAACTGGGTCATCTTGCTTTCCCGCGCTTTCCGCTCTAGAATACTAAACTGGCTTTTGGCGCAAGCTCTCATGCTTGACATGCTTCACTTAACTACACTGATCACTTGGCATGTAGTGCTCTCGCCTGACGATGAACCTATCTGTGCATGTTAAGTCAAAGTTTGAGCCTTTTGGTGTCAGTTGTGTTATAATTGTATTAGCAGCGTGAAAGATGCATGCTGCTATATTCTGATGAGTCTGTCCGTGTCTACAGACAAGGACAGACTTGCAGAGCAGAGTGTCAGGATTCGTGAAAGATTCATAATATAATCATATAAAAAAAATAGGGGTCACACTTAATTTTGAGGTCATTAACAAACCATTAACTACAACTTTTGCCTCAATAAACTACTAATTTGCTTATTAATAGTTAGCAAGGTAGTTGTTAAATTTAGGTATTGGGTAGGATTAGGAATGTAGAATGTCATGCAGAATATTTGCTTTAGAAGTACTAATAAACAGCCAATAGGTTTTATTGATATCAAAAATAGCAGTTGTTACTAGTAAAAATCTAATTCCTGATATCAAGAATTAACATTTTAACTAGTAAAAACTGAATCGTTGATATCAAGAATTCATATCCTGAGAATGAATAAAAGTCAAAACGGCTTTCCATAAACTGACAGCTTTACATTGTCAGGATTCACAACCGCATTCAAAGCTGCGTTGAATGAACGGAACACCACGGGACATCTAGTTGCCTGCATAATCATGATGGGTTTAATGCTCTCACAGAGATGGAGAAATGATTCACGTTCATCTGAAGATCCACTGGAGCTGCCGTCAGTGCCGTGGGCGAGATCTGAGACGCGCGCACCAAACGCGCTCTCTGCACTCACTAACAAAGCTTTTAAAGCTCTCTGCACTCACTAACAAAGCTTTTATATATATATATATATGGGTGTTTGGCTTAGTGTCATATTAGAATAATTGTTATACTCATACCTTTTGTTGTTTTAATATTTTGAATTGTTTTTAGCTTTATTTTTTGTTTTCATTTAAATGTTTAGTTTTTAAATGTTGTTGTATGCATTTGTCAATTTATTTAATTTCTCCATTTTCTTAAATGTGTGTGCATTTATAGAGTTTTAACTTATAGTTTGTTACTTTTTCTTATTTGTAAGTCGCTTTGGATAAAAGCGTCTGTTAAAAAAAAAAAAAAAAAAAAAAGGTAAAGTCATTGTTAGTTGTTTAACTGTGTGATGGATAGGACAAGTCTCGACTGGGCTCATTTATTTACAAATGGGCTTTCAGCTGTGATAAAACTTCCCGGTGTTATGATGCTTTTTTTATTCTGTCGCTCTAGTGTCCTGAATGTGGTTGTGACTTCAGCTGTTAATTCATATACAGATATGTATTCAAGCAGATGTTTTAATCTGCTGAATAAATAAAACCTGTCAAGTCTCTCATCTGTAAGCAACTGCTGTCAGTCCCAACCAGAACTGTGAATGCACCATAATCTGCATTCACATTCTATTGATTGTATCACTGCCCTGTAATTCTTTCTTGCTTTTTTGCTTTCTTGATTTCTTGCTTGCTTGAAATATGAAACATTTCATTTTAGAGTGACCTTTTATTGTGGCCAGCCTAAGGCACACCTGTGCAATAATCATGCTGTCTAATCAGCATCTTGATATGCCACACCTGTGAGATGGATGGATTATCTCGGCAAAGGAGAAGTGCTCACTAACACAGATTTAGACAGATTTGTGAACAATATTTGAGAGAAATAGGCCTTTTGTGTACATAGAAAAAGTCTTAGATCTTTGAGTTCAGCTCATGAAAAATGGGGGCAAAAACAAGTGTTGCATTTATAATTTTGGTCAGTATGGGTATATATGTGTATATATATATATGTAAACTGTATATAAATAGTTTTTATGAGGTTTTGTTTTTATTTATTCTTTTATTGTTTGTTTTAGTTTTGTCTCATCTCAAACTGCTGTTATTCCTCAGTGTATATTTGGCATTTTAACATTACCTACTTGTCTCATTTCTTCTCTCTTGCGATAAGATGTGACGCAACACTCCCTTGCCCTGCCCTGCTTTCCTCCAATCCGCCGTCCTCGCCTCACACGCCATTCTCAGCATGCGCTCTTAAAAGCTGCTCATCTCAAGCTATGTTTTGACTGGGAGGAGAATAGTGTGCTTCCATGGCCATTTGTAATCCGCTCCTCTGCCCTGCCAAGCTGACTAAAGCAGATGAAGGTCATTAGCGTACGGCAAATCTGCAAAATTTACTCCACATACTGCTGCAGCTTGAGTCACCAGCCTGAAAATTCCCTCTCTCTCACACAATCTGATGACTATACTGGCTTGACTATGTAAAACCTAAAAACTCTTGGTTTCTTAAGTCCATATGGAAATAAGTTGAAGTTTACCTTCAGACGGGATTGATTACTGCATTTTCCAAATGAGCCAATAAAAATAAAGCTGAAAACCCCCCAAATTGTCTGAACTCTGAGAGACTTAATTCAGTTAATCAACTATTTTTGATACACTGATCTAAAGCCACATCACCAAACCAAAAAAACTTTTTTTCTTTCCATTTCCCTCTTTCAACATGCAGTAGGAGTTTCTTGTACAATTTTACAATACTAGCAACAGAAAGACAGAATCACTTCAAGGGCAACTCTGTTTAGTTTAGTTTATATTTATATTTTAAGACTTGTAATTTACTTTACTTTACTTTTTAGTCAATTAGCAGACGCTTTTATCCAAAGCGACTTACAAATAAGAAAAAGTAACTAAAACTATAAGTTACAAGTCTATAAATACTATATATACACACACATTTAAGAAAATTGAGAAATTAAATAAAATGACAAATGCATACAACAACATTTCAAAACTTAACATTTAAATGAAAACAAAAAATAAAGCTAAAAACATTTCAAAATATTAAAACAACCAAAGGTATGAGTATAAAAATGATTCTAACATGACACTAAGCCAAACTGAGATTAGGATTAAAAATTGGGTTGATGTGGACAGACTGAGATCATACCGTACCTCAACCATAAACTAATTTATGGCTGCTGGGCTGACTCTTATGTAATATAATTATTCTAACATGCTGCTGTGTACTGTGTTGCCTCAATAGAGCAATGGAGAAACTGAGAACGGGAATTGTGGGTTAAGAACAGCCTCTCAAGTCATCAAGCTGTCTACTGAGGCTTAAGACATCACCGTGTGTTAGTAAAGAACATAGAGAAACTTCATATTAAGCCTTATGTAAGAGTGCTTTTGTGTAGCCTGGAGTATGTTTGTGTCTGAGAAATTAGTTTAAGCATTGAATAAAATGTATTTGTTACTTGGGTTATGTATGGTACATGTTTTATGTTGTTTGGTGGAAGGATTGATTCTTAGTGCTGGTCTACGAGCAGTATGAATCAGTATGGCAGAATCTAAACGGTGTATTGTTTAAAACAAACAATATACAGTCATGTATTTTTTTATGGGCTGTTTTACAGTTGAGTTATAGTTACCTGGAACACACACACACACAAACACACATATGTAGTTGATATTGTTGCTATTAATAATGCTATTATAATTCATCGGTGGGTAGTTGTTTATAATTGGTAAAAAAAAAGATATGATTGTTAACAATCTGTTGCACTCAATGAGAAACTAATTGAGCCTATCTGACCATTGTGTGATTCTACAGAGGCAGCGCTGCATAGTCTGTTGAGAGCACTCACTAGTGAGACATATGATGACCCCACACAGCATCTGGAGAGAGAGCAAGCCCTTGCCAAACAGTTCGCTGAGATCCTGCACTTCACACTGCGCTTTGATGAGCTCAAGGTGAGGACCATACCTCAATACAATAACTAAATACAAATTATTTTTTTCGAGATGATAATGTTTTTTGTTATCATTATTTACTTTTTGGTTGCAGTCTTTGCATAAATGAAAGACCATTACATATGATACAGGTTTAACCTGTTCATTTTCATTGAGTCAGTCGTTGAATAAATTTGCATTTAAAATTTGTGCTTATTTAAATGTTTATTTAGCATTGGATGTGTACTGGTACTAAGGAGCTAACACAATACAGGTCAAAAGTAATTTGTTTGAATCTCACGGAACCTGTAAAGAATGTGTTTGAGTCCTATAATAAGAAATACAAATTAAATTTATATTTAAAGGAAATGAAGCCATGAAGTCTTCTTGTTAAATTAGTAACATTTTTAGCATTCATTACAAAGATTAGGACATTTTCAGCCCTCTGAATTCTTATTGCCATGACAATAAAATAAATAAATGAAAACAAGAAAAAATATTCATACATCATAGTAGCATTTGGTATTATATTGGTTGTATTTTATTGACTTATTTGATTTATGCTGGCTTTTTATATTACAGTATTGAGAATTTAATCACTAATGGGCATATTAGATGTCAGATGTATCAATGTGATCCTAATTTTGGGGAAAAATATGAAAATAATATAAATGTTCAATTATCAAACAATCCTAATGGACCTAAAACATGCTTTATATATATATATATATATATATACATTTACATTTAGTCATTTTGCAAACGCTTTTATCCAAAGCGACTTACATATATATATATATATATATATATATATATATATAATATGAGGTTCATGAGAAAAATGTATTCATTAATGTTCTGTAGTCAAATGAAATGCATGGTTAAAAGATGAGCCATGTAAGTCATCAGAATTTTAACATGCAGCCTGATGTTACACATTACCATGCGATTGATGAGACTGACCAGGATGTGATACCTTAACAAGCTTCCACTTCTCTTTAATGACATGCTAATTGTGATTAGAAACCAGCTAATGAGAAAATAATTACTTTCCAATTGCACGTGTCAGTTTCGCTGCCCCAGGTGCTTACCAAACCTTTCCTGACATTTAAGATCACAATAAAATTAGCTTTTGATCTGTTGCTCTCCTCATTCTCTTATTCCAATCTTAAACACTTGCTGTTTCTTTTACACTAAATTAATAATGCTGAACGGACACTTTAGTGTACGTATATATATGTCAAGACAGCAGCATGCTGAGCTAGTCAGCTTTTACACACTCCTGTGACCATGTCAGAACCTCAGGCACTCTAACCCTAAGTGACTGAACAGTAAACCATCTCATTTGTCTCGGGTTATGTGTCCAAAGAAATCAAATAATGTTTTGTCTAGCCGTTTTCTTATTCACCTCAGTACCAACACTAGCGCCTTTATATCCTGCTCTTCCTAATGCAAACATTCACATATACCCCGAAGCCCTCCGGAGCTAGGATGTCCCAATTAAAAAGTCCCCCCCAGATGGGGTTGCTAAATGCAAGAAGGTAGGGGGTGTGAGGTGGCATGCCAACCTCCATCCAACCATGCCCTCCTCTCAGCTTGGCGCAGTGACCTACTTCAGCCCGCCAATGCCGTAGCACCAGGACGCTGCAGGGATAGGATGGGCTGTCTGGTCTAACAGTATATCAACTGCATTAGTTTTTTTGACAAGGATGTCATTTGAGGATATTGTTTGATTTCTTCTGAGAGTTATCCACATAAGCATCATTAATCCTATAAAGCCTACTGTATCATTTGATGCATTAATTTCTAAGGCCTCTAAATTATCAAAACCTTGCTGAAAAACCTGTTATACACTAGGGGTTGAACGACTTCAGATTTTTTTTTAAGTCGACTTTTATGTGATGAAAGTCGAGTCGAAGTTGACTAGTTGCTGATGACATCATTAATGAACAAATTGTGCACAGCTATGGCATATGACACTGCACTGCCCACATGGCTATTGCTCCTATAACAGCTTATATTTAATCAGTTCTTTCGTCTTTGGGTCGTTATATTTCTCACAGATTTCTGCTCATTCTAAATCAAATACAGATAAGTAGTACAGTAAAGATTACATTCATATGAATGAATGCATTAATGAGAGCGATTGCATGTGTGAATTAATTCTACCTGGCAGCATCTCTCTACTAATATTGAAGCTGTTAGACTTAGTTATTAAGAAATATAGACTTGAACTTTTCAGTTTCTAAGCTATTTTACTGAGAAATCACAGAAAAGTGTTGACAATACATTTCCACACTGAATGATTCTGTGCGTGCAATCTGCGCGTGATGTATTGTACGCGCTACTGTCTGTAGCCTACAGTATGTGTGTGCATTACAGTGCATGTTCCTGATCACTATATGCAGTTATTTTGACATCAGGGCTTAGTTTTTGATCTGATATGCATTATCAGCTGTTAGACCTTTTATCAAGATGTGTGTGCCTTTCCAAATCATACCCATTTAATTTAATTTGCCACAGGTTAACTTCACTTGAAGTGTAGTAACATATACAAGCAATATGAATGCTCCTGAGCTAAATTTCAACTGTCCCAGATATGAATACTTATGCAATGGAATCATTTTTGTTTATTATTATTTTATATATTTGCAAAGATGCTAAAAAAAAACAGTTTTTTTTTGCTTTACAATTATGGTGTATGGATAGTGTAAACTGATGTGGGGAAAAAAGTTATTTAAAGCTGTTTAACATAAGGCAGCAACAAAACAAAACGTGAAAAAATAAAATATCCTCATTTATAAGGATATACATTGTCTAAATATTCAATAGACTTACATTTCAAAAACATGAATTTTTCTTACTATTATTTCATATTTTCATAATTATTGTTAACCTCTGCTCTTGCAAATCCTAAAGAGTTAATTCGTCTCCCTGACCTTTGTCCTCTAACCCATCTCCACTGTCATATTGACAAGCACCCCCTCCTTTGTCACTGAATTTGTCACTGAACCCTAAATTGAACATGACTCCTCATTAAAGCATGTTTATCCATCTGTCACAAGCTACAAATCTGTTGTGGTGTGCTTTAGGTTCAAACAGTGCTTCTATAGGGGATGTATGAGTCCCAGACAGTCTCAGTCCTGGCAGATAAAGATTGCTCTGATTACCTAAAGGAACTGGTAGTCATTTATGTAAAGCTTTAGGTAATCCTGTAAGTGTTCTTTGCCTTCTAGGCTACCAGACTGCATTTGTCTACTTCAGTCCTGTCACACCAGCAATTACCTGGAGATTTGCCTCCCTTTGAAACACCATTGCATACACAATTTCATTTTATTAATGGTTCTTGTTAAGGCAAGCATGAATATTACTATTGTTCATTCTTAGAGTTGCAAGTTGTTTAAAAGCCCATAACTTTGAGTATTAAACGTTGCTATGTAACTTTGAAAGGTGTGCTATTATGTTTCTAAGGGATCAGACTTACGATGTCTGCCTAGCAGATGATAACACAGATGAAAATAGTCCCATAGACTTCAATTTAACCACATTTAGAGACCTGAAAAGAGACTTGGTGGCTAGTCAGTAACCTACAGTATAGCAACATAGTAACGCCCTAGCAACTATACAGCTAAAAACCAATACAACTGAATAGAAATGGTCTGGCACCCACAACAATCTATGATAGAAAAGGAGAGATTCAAAATATTTAAAAGAACGACTGCAGCCAGTCTTCAGTGTCACACGATCCTTTAGAAATCATTCTAACGTGCTGATTTGGTGCTCAAGAAACATATCTTATTATCAATGCTGAAAACAGTTGTGCTGCTTAATATTTTTGTGGAAACTGTTATTCATATTTTTCAGTCAGTATTATTTGATAGACCAACATTTATTTGGAATAGAATCTTTTGTAATAATAAATAATACATTACTGTCACTTTTGATCAATTTAATGTGTCTTTGCTGAACAAAAGCAAATATCTTATAGGAAGTCTTACTGACCCCAAACTTTTGAACGGTAGTGTAGATAAACTTTTCATTCTTTTGCAGATGACAAATCCTGCCATTCAGAATGACTTCAGTTATTACAGGAGGACCCTAAGCCGCATGAGGATCAATAACGTTCCTGTGAGTTTTCTCAAGAATTGAACCCCCCCCCTTCTCTTTCTATTCACCTTTCTGTGCACTACATTTCTGTCCTTACTTAACAGCTTTTATCCACACCTGTTTTTTACATTTAAAGTAAAAATACACCTTTGACAAGCAGCTCTCGATTTTATCTAAACCCCTTTCACATAACTAACACACTTCCTTTTCTTTCTTACTCACATACTCAAGCTCTCAGCCACTTGCACATACCAGCCCTCAGGGATCTGTTGAGGACCCAAACAGAAAATGGCCTCCCACTGGGAGAGTGAGTGAGTTCTGAGATGCTCACTGAAGTGCATTGCGGTGCACCAATATAGTGTGGCACCTGATCTGTGGTCCGCTTTTGTGCCTGTCCTCCCAAGAGATGCCCTGCCCTCCTAGGACTAAATATCTGATCTGAGAGAGCGGGCCACATACATAGCCCTGGGGGACACCGTGCAGTCTACATACCTTGCTTAGTGAAGTGGCGCTGGTTTTCCCCTCATATTCTCCCAGACTAAATTCAGTAGCCCCACCATGGTTCCCCAGGGCCCTACTACTGTAAGAGAGCTAAATAAATCACTCCAGCTTGCACTCTCCACATCTGCACCAATATTTTAGACTATTGTTTAATGTATGAATTTATTTTTAGACTTGACACACCAGAATGTGCAGGTGTATGCAGTTTACTGTAAGATTAAACCACTTTCTTATTAAATAAAAACGAATTTGTTATTGTCTGGCTGCCCTCATTTTGAAACTGATATTTTTGCTTGTTTGAAAAGCGTTTTCAAGTAACCCTTTTTTATGAAGTAGAATACAGTAAGTAAATTAAAACAGATGTAATTTCACAGAAAATATATATTTTAGCAAAATAACTAAAACTTAATGTCCTTTTTATGTTTGGGGATGTCTTTATTTTTCCCATCCTTGTCCAATTTGCTGTTTCTCCCATTTATCCCGTTAACCAAAATGACTGTATTCCAGGATATTCCATTGTTACTCAAATGATGCTAGCTTTGCTAACTAAAAAATTGACTGACATACACTCCCTTCTCATTTAAGCAGAAGTGTTAGGTGACATCCGTCCATTTTTGAAGGATTAATTTTTTTAATATTTAGTACTTAAATGATGTATAACATTTTAGACTGATTTTCCACCTGAGAAATTGGGGCACAGGGAAAAAAACTTTCAATGCTTATCCATCTTCGCATTGTTTTCTTTGTTCTTCTATTGTGGTCATCATCTTCTTGTCATCTATCATTGTCATCTATCATCTTCTATTAACCATTTTGATGAGGCATTGACTGTGATAGGTTCTGAGAAACTGTTCAGAAAGAAAAATCTATGTTTTCCTTGCTTTACTCCATTAAAAATATTTTTGGTGTCTGTCCATATAGGCAGAGGGAGAAAACGAGGTGAATAATGAGCTGGCCAATCGGATATCTCTATTTTATGCTGATGCCACACCCATGCTAAAGACATTAAGTGATGGAACAACAAAATTTGTGTCTGAGGTAAACAAAAATATTTAAAATTAGTGACATTTTCAAACAATTACTTTTACTTAAAAATAAATACACATTTTGTTTTGCTTTTGCCCAACAGAATAAAAACTTGCCCATTGAAAACACAACAGATGTGTTAAGCACCATGGCGAGCATATGCAAAGTTATGTTGGAAACCCCGTAAGTCTGCCATTTTCTCATCTGTCTGATGATACCATACAATTTGTGGTGTATTCATTATTTTATTATTAGTAGGTAAATATAAAACAAAAAATAAAATAAAGATTTGCTTATTCTCTTTATTTATTTTTTGGACACAGAGAGTATCGCAGCCGCTTCAGCAGTGAGGAGACCGTTTCCTTCTGTCTACGTGTCATGGTGGGGGTCATCATACTCTACGACTACGTCCATCCCGTAGGAGCATTCGCGAAGTCCTCCAAAATAGATGTGAGTGAAACCATCATCTCCTGTTACTACAAACCCATCTCTGAAGTCCCCCCCCCTCCCGCTAGGCACTAATACTGACTCATAATCATAGTGTTTAGAAAACGTGGTGATGGCTCTCTCGCAGCATCATGACTCATGAGGTTGAGTGCTGTCATTACTCTGCCACTCTAACCATGGTTGCTTTTTTCCCCAAACAGATGAAAGGCTGCATTAAAGTGCTCCGAGATCAGCCACCAAACAGTGTGGAAGGTCTTCTAAATGCTCTCAGGTAAAAATATTTTTTTTTTTTTACATATTATCATAAAATCGTATCATATTAATATCATATGCTGCACTTTTCCATGAAGACACATTTAGATTTTTTTCCTCATATTTTCTTTAGTTGTTTAATGTGAGGAATATTCCATGACATATGCACTTTGAGGCATTAGGGGCCCATAATGGGCCTATGAGCAAGGATTTTTCTGTTCTTTTGTTTTTGCTGTTTTCTTTTCTTTTTTTAGCAGTGCTTGCTTTTTTTTGCATCAGTGCTAAATAAAGCTTGACACAACACTGCAAGATTCTGCAGTAAATATAATTATTATTAATGTCTTCTGTGCAGGTACACAACAAAACATCTTAATGATGAGTCAACCACTAAGACCATTAAAAGCATGCTGCAGTAGCAACACAACTCTGGGACACACCACTGGCCTCAAGCAGATGCTCAGGAGATGCACATACACTCTCGCTCCTGGACTAAAGCGATGCACAGAATGTTTTTCCTGTTTGTTTGTTTTTTTTGTAAACCGGAAAAAAATCTGACAAAAGCTTCTCTAATCTTTCCTTGTCTTTTTACAAAGCAGATGCTACTGGCGTTATGTGTGGTTTTCTGTGCCAAAATGGTTTTGCTGTTTTTAATGTTCCTGAAAGACAGCCATGCTACTGATGGCAGCTATGAAAGCATTGTTAGATTATAGTTGTGGTAAATGTTTTAATTTAGCTTGTTTCCCTACAAAGGGAGGATGAGTGTTTTGACTTGAATACAAAATATCTGTATATTATCTATATGATCTAGATCCAATTATATAAAAAAGAGAGAAGTATATTATTATTATTACTTTTTTGGAATTAATATTTAATGTTACATCCACTGCATGGCAAATTGATTACATGTCTTCTATTTAAAAGAAAAGTAATGTTTCAAATTCATTTGTCTGCTTGATTTTGTGTAAAGGAAAGGGTGTTTAAATAATGTTTTGAAATGGTACTTAGAGATTAACAATGGAGGTTAATAAAAAAAAAAAGTTTTATATATTTTTTATAGTTCTTGATTTGCGTGTTTTTTTTCTGTAGGTGTTTTAATTTTCATTTTTTTTTCTTTTTTTTTTTATCTGAAAACCAGCTTTCAAAAACTGTGATCGTTTGTAATCTATCAGTTGTGATGACAACATGATCTTGAGAGGAAATAAAATGCTTTCATTTTTATAATGATGTTTACGTTTTTAAATGAAGTGTTACTAAGGTGTATGCAAATGAGCAGCACATTTCTGGTATTATTCAAATCACATGTGGCGTTATGCATGATGTTTGAATTTTTATATTCTGGTCAACAGGATTGCAGATTGCACAAGACTGCCTGAATCAACCCATTACAATTTAATTTTTATATCTTGAAATATTAATAAATACAACAAGGAAGGTTTATCTAAGATAAATTATGCCACAATAACAGATTTCAGTGGGAAAAGCTTAATTAGGATTATGCAAACAGTTGTGCAGAAAACATTGAAAAATAGAGAATAATGTATCTAGGCTTTGTGATAGATCAAAATTATTTCAGCATCACTTCACCCAGTCAGATTGGAACTGATTTGCCAATTTATTGTGTGATGTATTTTTGTCTAAAAAGTCTGTTATATGTTGTCCATTGAAGATCTGCTGTCTTCTCTCTTATCTGTTCTAATCAAGGATTCACAGGCTGTGAGAAAGGTGTGGCCTTAGTAATTCTGCAGTAAGGGCATGTATGAAGGTCAGGAAGGATGGCGAAAGGCACTGCAGGGCTTTCTGCATTCTGTCAGTGAAACTCGGGTTGTGGAGTGTGAGAGAGAGTTTTAGGGTGTGTCCTGTATCCATGGATCACTGCTGGATTGAGGGACCAAGAGTGCAGATATTGAAAAAGAGTTCAGGAAAGTACCAGGTCATGCTTGTATATAAGGTATTGTAACAAGGTAGTCAGTCTACTACATAATGGTTTTTGTCTGTCTATTTAAACTATTAGAAAGGATGGTAAATAATGAACCGCTATCTAGAGCAGTGGTTCTCAGCCCGCAGGCAACATGCGGCCTGGCACGAATCCAAATGCGGCCCACCATGCTAAACATAATTAAAAAATAACTTTGTTTTACAATTCATTTTAGTTTTTACATCAATTTAAAAATGAACTAAACAAATGTAAGCTATAATGTTTTTATGTAAAATAATTTTGTTTTTCATATATTATTTTCAGACATGAGCAGACCTATTCACATACTGTAATTAATGTTAGGCTACTCATTTCACGATTTTACACTTGCATATATTAGCATGATAAACGTAATGTTTATTTGGCGAGTATGGTAAATACGTTGTTGGCGTGCTGTCCTGGGGAAGGGCTCTGAGCTCGGGAATGGCCCGATCCCAGAGTACCCCCCCATAGTGTGATGAGAATTCTAGTGATATTGGTGGAGAAGGGGTGATGGAGGGATGCTGCTTAACCATCAAATGAATGGAGGTATGTCAGCTGTATTTATGTCCGAATGTTGATTACCTTGATTTGCGTACCACTTGTGTTTGATTAGGCTAAGTATCTGACATGCTCCTCCCAAACTTTGTTAATAAAACATCATTTCACGATTTCACACTTACATATATTAGCACGATAAACGTAATGCGTATTTGGCGAGTATGGTAAACACGTTGTTGGCGTGCTGTCCTGGGGAAAGGCTCCAAGCTCGGGAATGGCCCAAACCCAGAGTACCCCCCAAAAGCAATAGAGCGTAGGACAGCCGCCAGACTAAGATCCCCCCCCAAATATGCGCTTGAGATCTGGCGGGAGCTAGTTCCGAGGAGTAGGCTGTATGGCAGGTCGGGGGAGCCTACGCGCTCTGAGGGAGCGGTTTGGCATGCATGGGTAGGCCCCACCGACCGCTGGTGTGAACTGCGTGGTTTAGGGCGACCGGTCGGGGAGGGCTCGAACCGAGGCCCAGCGGTGGCTCATCGCGTTGGGACGGGTGAGCCCTGCCCGCCGATGGAGGAGCAGTGTGTTTAAGGCCCTGACCAGGAAGACCCAAGTTGCCTGCAGTGGGATACTTCACGGAGTCGGCTGTCAGCCCCTGCTAATCAAAGGACAGAGGGTGGTATCTGGCCGAGAGGGCCCATGAAGCCTCCGACTAGAGCACAATACTCCGTCGTCGGACGGGTGGGTCCTATCGGCTTGGCAGATAAAGAGTTTGGGACGTCCGACAAGAAGGCTCTCACGACATCCGACGGGAGATCAAGACTCACAGCATCGAATGGATGAGCCTCACTTGCGGCCGGCAAGCATAGTGAGACCAGCGTCGACATCTGACACAAGATCAAGACTATGATGCCAGACGGATAGCCTCACCGGCAGGTAGGGAGAAGAGAAAACCTGTAACTGGGAGGGCTCTTGCAGCATCCGATGGGAGATTGAGACTCAGGACATCGAACGGGTAAGCCTCGCCAGGCGGGGGAAAAAGGTGTGAGGATAGAAGAGACAGTTGGACGGTGTTCGGCAGGCGGACGAGGACCGTAGCGACGGACGGCTAGGCCTCATTGCCCGTTGGATGGAAAATTAGGTGGGTGGCCAAGACCGACGCTCTATGGGAGGCCAATACTCACTGAGTCGAGCAGGTCAGTCTCGCCAACCATAGGATGAAGCGGTAAGTTGTCTGGCTGTGAGGCTCTCGCCGACGCCCGACGGAGGCACAATACCCACTGCGTCGGACGGGTAAGCACCGCCAGTGTGGGACTTGAAAAGACAAGGTTGTCTGGCCAGGAGCACCTCGCCGGCGTCCGACGGGAGATCAAGACTCACTCTGTCGGACAGGTAAAGACGGAAAGGTAAAGTTTGGTCGGGACGCTTAGCCGTCATCCAACCGGTGGGCGTGTTCACCTGTTTGATGGGCTAGCGTTGCTGACATAGGAGGAAAAGGTGAGGTTGTCCAGCCGGAAGGCTCTTTTGACATCCGACGGGAGATCAATACTCGCGAGTCGGGTGGTTAAGCCTCGCCAGTGGTGGACTGAAAGCTAAGATTGCCTGACTGATCGGGTATGTAGCGTTCGATAGGGGTTCGATATTGTTGTGCGAGCGGACGGAAAAGATTAGTTTGTCTGGCTGGGAGGCTCTTGCCGACGTCCGACGGGAGATCGAGGCTCTCTGTGTCGGACGGGTAAGCCTCGCCGAGCGTGGGACTTGAAAAGGTAAGGTTGTCTGGCCAGGAGTGCTCTCGGCGGCATCCGTCGGGAGATCGGGGCTCACCGAGTCGGACAGGTTAGACAGAAAGGTAAAGTTATGTGGTCGGAAGGCCTCACAGTCAACCAACTGGAGATATTGTTTCGCAGCGTGCGAGCCGACGGAAAAGATAAGTTGGGTGTTTTGCTGGGAGGCTCTTGCAGTCCGACGGGAGATCGAGGCTCTCTGTGGACGGGTAAGCCTCGCCGAGTGGGACTTGAAAAGGTAAGGGCTGCCAGGAGGCTCTCAGCGGCATCCGCGGAGATCGGGGCTCACGTCGGACAGGTTAGACAGAAAGGTAAAGCTCAATGTGGTCGGAAGGCCTCACAGTCAACCAACTGGAGATGGATACTCGCAGCGTGGTTGGGTAGGTTTTGCCGGCCGCAGGATGGAAATGGTAAGTTTGTCTGGCTGGGAGGCTCTCGCCGACGTCCGAAGGGAACTCAATACTCACTGTGTCGGACGGGTAAGCCTCGCCAAGCGAGGGACTTGAAAAGGTAAGGTTGTCTGGCCGGGACACCTCACTGTGTCTGACAGGTAAAGACGGAAAGGTAAAGTTATGTGGGCGGGAGGCACTCGCCATCATCTGACTGGAGGTGGAAGTTCGTAGCCTGGATGGGTAAGACTCTCCGGCCGCAGGGTGGAGAAGGTAAGTTGTCTGGCTGGGAGGCTCTGGCCAGAGTTAGACAAGGTGTGATGATTCATGGTGTCAGACGGGAGAGCCTCGCCAAGCGTGGGTCTTGAAGAGGTAAGAGAAAAAGGCTGGAAGGCTCGCATCAATGTTTTTATTTATTATTATTTATTTAAATTTTTTTGACCATAGGACAGCGGTTCTCAATTCCAGTCCTCGCGCCCCAGCTCTACATATTTTTCGTCTCTCTTAGTTAACACACCTGATTCAGATAATCAGCCGTTAGAAGTCGCCAAGCGTGGGCTCTTGAAGAGGTAAGAGAAAAAGGCATGAATGAACTGTGTTCCGAGGCTCGCATCAATGTTTTTATTTATTATTATTTATTTATTTTTTGACCATAATTCTCAATTACACAGTGACCACATAGTCTGAACACATGATCCCTGAGCAGGGATACTGGTGCTCCAGCCGCTGAACTGTGTTTACTTCACTTCAGAACATTCATTCATGGCTCTACACATTTGCGTTGCGTCATGTCGACTCCCTGATCTTTACGCACGGCGAGTGAAGTACTTCATTCAAACATTCATACGTCTGTAAATATATACAATTTAAATTCACGTAACATCTCGGTGCACACTTCATGCACTATGAATGGAATACGTTCGCTTGTAAATATATACAATTTGGAATTGGAGGAATATTCAATGGAATGGAATACGTTCGCTTCACTCGCAGGGCACTTGCGTTGGAGAATAGAACAAATCGTGTGGTCCACTGAAGTCGCAGGGCACTTGCTAAGAGTAACATACGAAATGAAGTGCAGAGCGGTGGGGCGCGAGGACTGGAATTGAGACCCTGCATGGGGCGTGAATGAGACCGCTGATAGACAAGAGTTAAGTTTGCTGGGCTGGAAGACTTGCGGTGTCTGACAGGAGTTCGATACTCATGGCATCAGACTGGTAAGCCTCACTGGTAGTTGAAAGGAAATGTATTCAACCGGGAAGGCTCACGCAGAATCTGACGGGGGTTCCGCACTTGCTGTATTGGACGTGTTAGTTCGTCAATAGTCAGTCGGAAACGCAAGGCTGCTCGATCGGGAAGCTCTCACACATGTGAGTGAGTGAGTTACCCGTGAGTGAGTTCATTACCCGCAGCGTCAGATGGTGAGCCTCGCCGGTAGTCGACAGGGATACTTTATTCAAAACAATTATAATGACCTGTGGCCTGCAATGCATCCGTTACCCAATTAGTCGTTGGTGACGGCCTTGGATGAGGGGTAGGGTTCTATGTCTGCACCTGCCAGATCAGTGCTCGGATGTTGTAAGCCAATAGCAGTGGCACCGAGGCAACAGCATTTGGTGGGTCAAACAGTGATGTTGCTGTAAAAGAGAATATTGTGACATTAAATGAAGAAGAGAGCGGAGGCAGTCTCACGCTGAATAACGACCTCTGGGGCTTGAGGTGGGAAACTGATAGAAGCGTAAGAGAAAATGCAGTACAAGAAAAGAGATGTGTGGGTCTGTGTTGTGAGAGGAGGCAGCGTCACGCTTGCTTCGCCTGCTGTAGCTGTACTTTACTTCACTACGTTCCAAAGCATAAGATTGTAATTTTTACTTCACTACATTTCATGAAACATAACGTTACTCCTTATAATATATAACGTGCTCTGGGGCGCAGGAGCGGTGTCTGATTCATGAACAAACTGATTATTTTTAATGAACCTGTTAAATCGGTTCGCAAATCGCAACAACCATTCATTCGCGAATTGGAATGATCCGATAGCAGCTGTTCTCGAGTCGACAATTTACTGATTCAAATGATCCATTTAGAGCGAGTCTCCGGTGAACTAAAACACACAAGAAAGAACCGGAAGATCTTGTGGGCGCGTGCGCAACTGATGCTGCTAAGTAAGTTACTACTGTCGAATTTTGGATTAATTATGTAACTGAAAATCATATTTGGGTCAAAACTGTCAGTTGTTTGGGAACTAAATCTGTTGTGAAGGGTAATCTAGCCCTCTGAAAAGATAAATGTCAGTGTCTCTATGTTTTAGGTAAAAAACGAAACATTAAAATAGCACAGATTAAATAAAAATAACTCATGCACGTTCATATTTACTGTTGGTCCACGGTGATCAAAAATGTATTCGCAAAACCAATGTATCTTATACAGCTTATCTATCCATTTAAGGAATGCTATGTGTAAATTAAATGCTGGTAAGAAATACTGGTGAAAATACGGAGGTTTAAGTGAGTCCAGTGTGTATTCTGGGCACGGTGTCATGGTTACATAGTGGCATTAACATCCAATGTCTTCGCAACGTCCTTTAACGACTTTTATCGACAAATACCTGCCTTTAGAGATTTTACCTGATAATTATTGGCAACACTGGTGGTTGCCCCGTTAACGGAGGCCGCCTCGCGTAAGCATCTGGAAATAGAAGCTAGAGAACCGGCTGCATACACGCGCTGCGGCTGGGAGAGTGGCGGTGAAGGCTGAGGCGCTGAAGCGGGAAGCGATTGAGGCTTTGCTGCGGTGAGAACTGGGGCGCGGCCCAGGCTTGTTGAAGGCCTGCTGCTGTGACCTCCGGTGGAGGAGAGTGTGTGGCTGTTTGAGCAGAGAGCAGCGGCTGTGACGAAACCTGGAGCTCGGCGGCCGTGTTTGGCGAAGAAAACCGATCCTGGGGCTGGCAGATTGGCCGGAGGTTACAAAAAGATCCCCAGCATAGGTCTCGTTGTTTGGACGGGAATGTTGAGTGATATAATGGCAAAAGGTGCCACCGAATGCTGGTTAACCATCAAATGAATGGAGGTATGTCATCTGTATTTATGTCCGAGTGTTGATTACCTTGATTGCGTACCACTTGTTTTTGATTAGGCTAAGTATCTGACATGCTCCTCACGAACTTTGTTAATAAAACATAATTTAACGAACACTTAAAGCGCGCACTTTGGCAGAATTCAATTCAAATAGTCATCAGCAGCCATTAGTTCTGTAAAATTGAGCAAAATAATGGACACATTTGTTAAGGGAGAGAACAAAATGTGGAAAATGCCAGCGATGGAACGCATTCAAACAAGAATAGTCGCAGCATCAGCAGTGAAGAGAGTGCTGGACTTTCGGCATCGACTTTCGGTTTGCCCTGCCACTAACACTGAAGATGTTCAGGCAAAAAGAAACACCCATAGCAATCATCCTTAATTACAGAAATGTGGCACAACATCTCTGGAGAGAAACTCAGATTATTAAATTTGAAAATTCTTTCCATATTTGTATCAACATAGGCTACATTTGTGAACGCACACTTTCTGCAATGTTGCGTGTCAACAGTGTTGGGGAGTAACTAGTTAACGGAATTAGTAACGGAGTTACGTAATTTAATTACAAAATAAAAGTAATTGTAATTAGTTACAGTTACTAAGAAAAGATGTGTAATTAAATTACAGTTACTTATGAAAATGTTAAGGATTACAAAGAGGGTTACATCTGATTTTTTTCACACACACTCCTACATACAGATTTAATTGATTTCTTTCATAAATTGCAGTGACTGCTCTAAAATATGAAACACCAATGTTTCAGAAGTTTATAACATTTTCCGATAAGTCTTATATTTCCTATATGGGTTTATGTATTTGCTTTTTTTAAGATTAACAGTTTTTTTCGAAGGCATCATTAGATTCCAGTGTTTCATGTCATAAGCTATGCAACGATTTGATTTCAAAATCAGTATCATAGCTATTAAACTATTTCTTGTTATGATTTTAAATCTGTATTTAACCTCATAATGATTTTGAAGTAAGTCTGATTTTGAGGTGGCTGTGCTTCAAAGGGGACATCAGATGCCCATTTTCCACAAGTTGGTATGATTCTTTAGGGTAATCTTGAAATGGTCTCGGTGGGCGTGTAAAAAAACACAGCGACTCATTTCGGTGTATATCTCTTTACATGCCAATGAGCTCTGTTCACCCCGCCCCTTTCTTCTGTGGAAGAGCAAAGGCGATTTGCATATAATCATAAAAACATATAAAGTGGGAGACTTACTTCTTCTGGAGGTGCAGCTGGATCATGAACAATGGTTGCTGATCCATCCTTTAGTTTTAACTTTTTAACAAAACTTGCCTTGAATTTTCCTTCATTCAGAAAGCAGAAAGAGTAAAATGATTTGCGCAGCAAGACAAACTAATTTAGTGAAAGTGAAGTGACGTGTGGCCAAGTATGGTGACCCATACTCAGAATTTGTTCTCTGCATTTAACCCATCCAAGTGCACACACACAGCAGTGAACACACACACACAAACACACACACACCGTGAACACACACCCGGAGCAGTGAGCAGCCTTTTATGCTGCGGCGCCCGGGAAGCACGTGGGGGTTCGGTGCCTTGCTCAAGGGTCTCACCTCAGTCGTGGTATTGAGGGTGGAGAGAGCGCTGGTTATTCACTCCAAAATCAAAATGGCTTGATAATTGAGACTGTTTAGGCTTTTGGGGGATTAAAAAGGAGTGCATTTTTACCATTGTAGGGTTGTTGTGTCCACACTGCAAAGACATATTTATATGCAAATTAAGATATTTTGCATCCAATGTCTCCTTTAAAATTTAAATATTATCATCTTAATTCAAGTGATGAAGGCTTTCAAAAGTCTGACTGTAATTAGTGTTAAACACTACTGTAAGTTTAACCCTGCCTGCTTTACATGTTTGAAAATGATTAACAGTGGAAAACCTTAGAAATTTAGAAAAGTAATCAAAAAGTAATCAAATGTAATCAGTTACTTTACTTTTATAAAGTAATTGAAAAGTTACACTACTTATTACATTTTAAGTAGGGTAACTTGTAATCTGTAACCTATTACATTTCCAAAGTAACCTTCCCAACACTGCGTGTCAAGTAACACTTCCGTGCGTGTCTTACAGACTGCTACTTACAATTGCAACTTCATTGTGCTGTTACTCCTTTCGAGCAGAATTTTACAAAATTGATCAGCTCCCGACAGCATCAGGTGTTTTATTAATGGTGAGTAGAATTATTTATTTATTTCAATAAATGTAATCGTTTAGATATCATACTATTTAGGCTATTAATAATATTATAAATCTGGTTGGTTTGTATTGATGACACAATATGTAAATGACATGCGTGCGGCTTGTGAGACTTGCACTTGGACCATAGTGCGGCCTGGTGGAAAAAAAGGTTGAGAACCACTGATCTAGAGGTTATGTGAGATCACTTAAATGATTGACTTAAAAGTTCAGATAATCATTTAAATTACAAAGTTCCTTTTACAGAGTCATTATTCAGTTGAATAGCTTTTGTAAAGTTTCTGGAGGAATATAATGTAGTTTATCCTTGTGGTGGCTGTAAACATCATTACAATTTGTTATCGGTGGACTGCAGCAGAGCTGTTAATGTGTTAAGCTGTTTTCAAACAGGCCTGTCTTCTCAAAGCAGATGTATGGACCTCTTTATTCATATTTAACCGTAACATAAGGTATGAAGTATGAACTTCTTACTATTACTACCATTTTTGTTTTTGTTGTTATTCAGTGAATTGGTGACTTAACAGACATTTTATCTTCTTTTTATCTTTTTTAAGGAACTAATCCTGTAATGTAATTTAATATACTAATATAATTAAAAACTTAGTGGCACTGCTTATCTCTACCCTTTTTTATTTATCAATTCTTCTAAATAAGTGGTGTGACTTAATGTTTTAAGGGAATATGAAACTGTTACTATACGGTTTCTGAGAATTCTCAAGCCAAGGAGGACATGCTATCTCATGACACAAGAAATTGGTAAACCACAAAACTGTTACTTGCCAACTCTCACAACGTTTAGTATTTATTAAAATACTTTTTCTAAGAGGAAGGTCTTGTTCTTCCACAAGTCACATTCACATGGGTTAACATAGGACAATAAAGTGTTCCCATTCATCATTTTCTTCTGTCTGTCCAACTCATTGATTTTCAATCATGTTTTTCTTTTCTTTGTAAATTGTTTTGTTTTTTATTTTGAATGTGAACATATTTGTTGAATTTCAGAACTTAAATGAGCTTGTTACTTATAATGTTTTGAAAAGGAGTTCAAATTTAAATTAAATTAATTTAATAAAAAAAACTGTTTTGACGAATATTAGCGTGGAATTTAGTAACATCGGTCTACTGCTAGTGTAGTAACATACTGTTAGTAACATACTGAAATCCATTGCGAGTCGAGTCTCCATGAGGAGTGAGAAGCAATGTATATATATATATATATATATATATATATATATATATATATCCTGCCTATGTAGAACAATTCAGATCTGTCGCTTCATTTAATGTAGGATGCCGCCTTAAGGGATGTTCACACTGACAACGATGAGCAGCAGCAGACCACTAAAAGTCATTCATCTTCAATCTGAGTTGCATATTTGTCTCATCAAAGACTATGGGCCCTATTTTAACAATCTAAGCGCCTGGTCTAAAACGCATGGCGCAGGTGCACTTAGGGAGTGTCCGAATCCACTTTAGCTAGTTTAATGACGGGAAAGACGGTTGGTCTAAAAGGGTTGTCCATATTATCTTAATGAGTAATGGGTGTGTCTCCCATTCCCTTTATAAGCCAGTTACGCTCAATTCTCTACACGGAGGAATTTGCAAGTGCAAAGACTGAACACGTTTCCAGAGAGGAAACAGAGCGGCTTGTGCGCGAGCAAATATGGTAGCCTAATTGTGTTACATGCAATGACTATCCATTATGACATGTAGGCATATTTATATTTATGTAGCCTGCACAATAATAATCTTTTACATTGTAATCCTTTACATTTTACAATTTTAATACGCATCCCTGTGTGTGTAATAAGCAGTATACGCGCGTTGTGGGCCCACCTATAGGCGCATATTACATATTAGACGCATATAACGCGCTCTTTAATAACAAAATATACTGCATAGTGGTCAATGGCGCAGTCTATTTCACTTGCCTCAAAATAGCAACGCGCCAACAATGCACCTGAACACACCTCGTTTTCAGACCAGCACGCCCTTGAGCGCACAAATGGGTGCAAATGCATTTTCTATTTAAACAACGTGGCACAGGACGTGAAAATGATAACTGCATCAGGCTGAAACTAGCAAAAAACTCTATGTCGCGCCTTGTGCCGCATTGCGCCAGGTGTTTGATAGGGCCCTGCAGGTAAGTTGTAAAGTCGAGGCAAGTAGGAATGTCTACTTGCATTGACTAGGTGATCTCCACTGAGTTAATTGCTGTCAGTGTGGATGCACCTTTAGCACACATGTGCCTATGTAGGGCGCAAAGCAGTGGACCAGAGCTTTTGTCTTTGTGTCATGTCGATCTTATATTCATTTTCAGGCACATGGTTTTAGTTCACCAGTGACGTGACTGAGACTTGGATAGATTTCTGTTGTTTGAGTAGACACTGAACACCGTAGAGGATGTGGTTTGATGTGGGGCCCCTCACAAAGTGCCAGCACTGTCAGCATACAGCCAGAGGTGCAATTTACACTTCAACAACTGCAAGACTCTCTCCTTTAACACCCACTCACTTATGGGATTCCTCTTACTGGCCACAACTGGGACTGTCTAACTAAGCCATAGTCTGTTTTTCAGTATTGTGAATATCTAGCAATCTAAATACTATGTGAATAGTCCAAGTGCTGGCAGAGCCAACTGTGATAAAACCACCTTGGCTTGTGGCGCTTCCGCCTCTTTTGGCCTCCACTGGAAAAGTGCTGCAGATAATGTTAGAAAATTGCTATGATGTGTCATTAGATTTAGATACTTTGAATTACATATTACACTGTTACAAAAGCTAATAATGGTTAAATTAAAGTTTAAATTAAATGTTTATCTTTGTGTTTCCAATCAGCTTGTGCTTAACAAGCTAACAGCTTAGTCCACTAAGCTTAGCATAGCATTAACTGGAAAGCTCTTTTGATGAGCTACAACAAGATATTGCGCTGCGTTTTTGATCAGACTTGGGGATGGTGAATGGGACTTGTCAAAAAACAAAACAATTCATGAGCTATGTTTCAAAAGGGCATTGGGTAATGGAGTCAAAGCTGAAATGATTGTAGCTTGATGCCTTGCTCCAAACAATTAAATGCACTGGGGAACATTTCGTCAGAGTAAAATTTTAGGCTTGAGCATCTCTACACATCACTGCTTATTTTGACACTGTTGCATCCCACTACAAAGACACAATGAACTTATAGTAAAGAGCAGATGACATATTTTCACAGAAACACAAACAGTTTTTGGTGCAGAGCCCACATGACCAATAAAGAGGTTAAACGGCCACTGGTTTCACTGAAATTCATTTTGGGGGAATTCTGCTAAAGCAGAGAGAGACTGTGGGAGTCAACCTTGACAGCCAAACCACAATGTCCTTATACATTGCAACCCCACCTCTCCAGGGTGTACTCTTCTAAGAATGACAACGGCTATCTGCTGATACCCCCCTCAACGCTCTGACACTTGTAGACCCACTTCCTCTAATTCGTTGTCTTAATCAGTTAAGCTTTCCTGCTACAGTTAATCAATTATGTCAAAACTTCAACGGCTTTGCTCTGTACAAAAGAATGCTATAATTGTGGTTTGCTTTGAGGAAAGGGTGGAATAATGTTCTAAAATGGTATAAAGACAATTTGCTACAGAGATCAGAAGGTTCATTTTGCTTTTAGTACCACATAATCTGGAATGTTAGATCTGATGTTCCTCTTACAGAATAGATCATGGTCATTAAGTTACTTTTTTGTGTCAAAATGATAGTTGATGCCAGATTCCTAAAAGCAAACAACAAATGGTGCTAATACAGATGCATCTCAATAAATTAGAATGTTGTGGAAAATGTCATTTATTTCAGTAATTCAACTCAAATTGTGAAACTCGTGTATTAAATAAATTAAATGCACACAGACTGAAGTAGTTTAAGGTTAGCATCATGTTTTTTTCTGTATTATTATAGCAGATCATGAGTGTATACAGCTGCATCTCAATAAATTAGAATGTTGTTGAAAGGTTCATTTATTTCAGTAATTCAACTCAAATTGTGAAACTCGTGTTTGAGAGAATAAGATAGTGAATTGGTGGGCTTTTGTTAAATGTGAGCTAAAATCATGATGCTAACCTTTATCTCCATATGGAAATCTCAGATGGTCAGACAGTGATTAATCTTTTAGGAATCGTTACCCAGAGACTGTAGTGTACACCCTGAGTTTTTTTTATTTAAGTTTAGTTTAAGTGTGATATGAATAAATAGTGCTCATAAACGGTTGTTGAGATATGAGTATCTCATGGTCTTACTATTGGGAGATACCAGATACAAGGTCCGCAGCCATTGGAGAAAGTGTAATGCCAACTAAGATCATGTGTGCCTTGATAACAATCACATTATGGCATTGACATTGATTTTCTATCAGAGTTGTGTGACAGCCAATCACTGTTTCCGGATACCATGTAAAATAATGAGAAGTGCCATAAACTGAATCCTACTTCTCACAAAATTGTCTGACATCTTTTAAAAAACAGCATTTTCTTTGGTGTAAACTAAGAATACAAAATTAATGTGTAATGGCCATCTTGAAGATTAGGCGATAGGCTGTTGATTAATTAAATGGTAAGCTGTTTCCCACAAAATTTGTTTTGCTTGGACCCAGAAACAGTATCCTTAGCAGGGGCACATTCAAGCTCAGACCGGTGCCCAACGTTTTGCTACGGTTTCCGGGTTGAATGATATGTTTCCTGGAAATGGTGTGCAACGGGGTTTGAGATACGTTTTCTCTTGTTTGGTGGGTGTGTCAAAAATGTCAGCCCAATCAGCAGCAACATGTATATAAACCACAAGGTAAAAAAGGTTTGTATAGGTAAAAAATAAAGAAGAATAAGATGTGCAATAAAATAAAATGTGCAGGATAGTGTACTGCGGACTTAATAAATAATAATTAATAAATAAAATATAATAAATAATGTGCAAGAGGAATGTGCGAACAGGTTGTAAAGGGTATATACACAGCAGCAATACGGATGGTGGAGAATAATGAATATCTTACTGATTATTAAATGGAGTCATGTTGATGTTATGAGACTGAGTTTGAGTTTAGGAGCCTGATGGCCTGAGGGAAGCTCCTCCTAAGTCTCTGCCATCATGCTCCGGAAGCGCTTGCCAGATGGCAGTAAAAAGAAAAGACGTTACCAGGGTGATTTGAGTCTTTGATGATTTTAGCAGCTCTGCTTTTGCAGCATTTGAGGTAGATGTCCTGCAGAGAGGCTATCCTACACCTGAAATGTTTGTCTTTTCATCCTGAAATGCGAGGCAAATGTTGTATCACAATAGTTAGGAACCACAGTTTCCACAAATCCCTTCAATCGATTGGGATGTTCTCTTTTATTCTGGATGGCATGGGCAGTGACTGTAATATTGAGCGTATTTTGTAGTATTAAACACGCATTTATTCCGATTTCATCAAGCTCTGGAAATTCTACAAAAAGAACACAAAGAATGGCCTTCTCAGCTGCCATAGTTGTAACTCTTGCGTTATCAGAACAGGGTGTTCAACGCACCACCGTTTCCATTTAATAAACATTTTGCACCATTTTGTCAAGGCTGAACGCAGCCCAGGATAGCAGGAGTCTATGGCAAGGCTACCTATTTACTCAACCAATAACAGATGGGGTGAGTTATCTGTGGGGAAACCTGTTTGAAAACACACTTCATCATCTTTAATTTGACGCAAACAAAAACAAAGCATTAGGGGATGGAAATGCAGTCAGTGTGTTCAGTAGGTTTAAAACATGTAATCTTTACAATATGTTAATTTTTATTTTAACAACCATTTGTTTGTTTAAGCATCCAACCGGCAACAGCTGAACCAATAGCGGGAGTGTGAGGTGGGGTCATCTGCTGGCACAACCAATAGCAGATGGGATAAGTCTGCTGAAACCTGTTTGAAATCACACTTCATCTTTTAATTTAAATAGATAAAGCTGTAAGCGACATAAATAGGCCTAAGGTCTGTTCAGTAGGCCAAAAACATTTAATTTTACAAAAAGCATTTTCAAAGCATTGCTCTGTTTGAGCATCCGACCAGTCCAACATCTGAACCAATGGTGTGAATTTTGGTTGGGGCCAACTGTGTAGCTGACTAATAGCAGACAGGAAGGGTTTTCTGTGGGGGGAACCATTTTGAAAATAATCATTCCATTTGATGATGCATGTGGCACAGAAACAACACACTTCACCTTTAAGTGGACACAAATGTATACAAAGCTATAAGAAGTAGCCAGTCTGTTCAGTAAGTATTAATTGTAAGATTTCAGTCTCCTGAGAAAATTATAATGTTTCGTCGGGAAACTATTGAAACCAAGGTGTATATATCAGTACATTCCGAATTGTACATATTGTATGTCCTTCCTTTAAAGCCTTATTTGTGTTTGTCCAATTATATATGGCACTGTAATGATGAAATAACCTCAGATACTTTGATCTCCTGAGAAACAGATAATACAAACATACAAAGGCATCTTCGAGACACCCCACAGAGTGGATGTGAAGGAAACTTCCTTCCCTCCAGTCCATTTGTTTCTTTTTAAATCCCTCCACCCATCCTTCCTTCTACTCAGTCAGCTCAAAATGGTCAATGGTAGAATATAGTGTTCTACATGAATGCAAGTGATATTTACAGTCATGTTTGGTATCGTTTGAATTGTCTCAGGGACTAGTACAATGGTCTTAATTTGACATGAAGTAGACGAAAAGCTTATTCAGATCCTAAGAGTTAAGAGATATTTTGCTCACTGTAGAGGGTGTGCCATTTACCATTGTATTTCATGTGAAATGCCTTTTGTCCCAAGAGGTGATAACTTACACGATCAATGTAAATTCCAATTGTTAGTTTCTGTCTCCATCTCAGGGAATGTTTGTCTTGGTCAAGGATTCAAGTATTCAAGGTTTTATTCGTCATATACTCAATTATACAGAATATAATCAGTAGTGATATGTAAGTCAGGTTAGGTCCCCTCAATGGACAGTGCAAAATATGTAACACAACACAAGAGAATATACATAAATATAGGTTAAAAAAGAAGTAGTATAAATAAAGAAGAATAAAATGTGCAATAAAATAAAATGTGCAGGACAGTATACTGTGGACTTAATAAATAATAATATAAAGAGGGATGTGCAAGAGGAATGTGCAAACAGGTTGTACAGGGTGTATACATAGCAGCAATACGGACGATGGAGAATAGTGAACATCTTACTGTTAATGAAATTGAGTCATGTTGATGTTATTAGACCGAATTTGAGTTTAGGAGCCTGATGGCCTGGGGGAAGAAGCTCCTCCTAAGTCTCTCAGTTTTTGCCATCATGCTCCGGAAGCGCTTGCCAGATGGCAGTAGAATGAAAAGACGGTTACCGGGGTGATTCGAGTCCTTGATGATTTTAGCAGCTCTGCTTTTGCAGCGTTTGAGGTATATGTCCTGCAGAGAGGGGAGAGCAGACCCTGAGATGCGCTCAGCTAAGCGCACAACTCTCTGCAAAGCTTTGCAGTCCTGATTGGCGTTTCCATACCACACTGAGATGCACTGAGTCAATACACTTTCTATGGCCCCTGAATAGAAAGTTTTCAGGATTGCTGGTGAGATAAGTAAGGCAAAAGTTAACAATTGTGCTTCATGTGTGTTGAACTTCTCTCCTACAGTACAGACGTGAATTTACTTTTCCTTCAGCCTGAGGTTTATTCAAGACACTTTTTTTGAAAGGGCTTTTACATTTGCTATAAAATATAACTTGTATATAAAAACAAACAACAGCTCCTGCTCATATTTAAAAAGTAACTGAAAGTAATGCAAAAGTAACGCAAAATTAACGCAACGAATTACTTTCTGTAAAAAAAAAAAAAAAAAGTAACATAATTAGTTACTTTTTTAGGGAGTAACGCAATATTGTAATGCATTTCTTTCAACAAGTAACTTTTGTATGTAACTTTTTTAACAAGTTACATTTGATTTCTATTCTGTTTTACTCTGTAATTATTGACTCTAGTAGATTATGATGTATCCTTGTTACCGCATTTCCTGCATCAGGTTAGTAACAGATTCAAATTCAGTTGAGATGGTGCATAGGGCACTCCAGCTGTATCTTTAGAGATCTAACACTTGGCATTAGTTCAAGTGTTCTTAGATAGCAAGGGCTTATATTGAATTCCCGTTTAGGTCAACTGGATGTTGTTCGACCAACCTAAATAGGGCTAGCCTAACCTCTATTTATTGTAATATTATTCTAGCCACATGTACACGGGGAACCCGTGGCATGACCATACCAAAGCTACTATCAGGGAAAGTAATGTTGGTTGGCTTATATCTGCAGTAGTGGTTGTGACCTCTGACTAGATATAATGTTGCTTTATTCAAGTGTTTACAAACCTATGGGGGCTAAATAAAAGTTATTTTAAGATTGAGCAAGCATAGGAGCAGCTGTCTAAAGTATTAGCCAATTACCTCTGTCTAATAACCAAGACTGATGAGAATGTGACCGTAAGATACGCTAACAACGACCGAAGCGATATCTTTAAGCGACATGAGCACCCGAATGAACGAGTACAATAATATTAAAGAATAAATAGAATAATCAGATGTCTAGATAAATTATCCTATGAATTATCAATTACAATTGACATTCTATCCCAAATGCGAGATCATAATAAAATGGAGTCAGATTTGAATATAACCTAAATTTAATAACTGTGCATTGAAAAGACAGAACACGCAAGAAACCTTCAGCTCACCATTGGATACCTTCCATGGGCCAAGAGCGTGGACCTTACAGCATTTACGCTGATGTAGCATAATCCACTGAGTGGGATTTTTTTTAAGCGAATGATTGTGTATACATTTGTTGATCAGTGGGTTGCTGCTGTTTCTCTCTTTAGCTTAACTTTTTTCAGTTAGTGAGGTGCCCAGACTAATTACGGCTCAGGTATGGTAGTACATCATTATCTCTGTCTAGGGAAGCAGGAAAAGTTTTCAAAATGACAGCACGTGTGGGCTTTCGACAGACAGCCGATATACCTCACAGCTTCCTTAATGTCTCTAATCACATTGCTTTTGTCCTCCAGGAGGTCATAAAAGTGTTAAACACTTCCACACTTTACTATTTTTCATTCTGCTAAAGGTCAGTAGAGTATGAATAAAACTAACTGGAATTAAAATGAGGAATTTATAAACCAATTGATAAGTAAAATGGCAATGGACAGTATTAAGTCAAGATCTGTTCCCTGTGAGTCCAATAACAAGTTTCTTCCCTCTTCAGGGAACAGAGGATGAACTTTAGATCTTTCCCACCATCCATCTTGAACAAGTATGAGCTTTCTTCAAAGACTTCTAAGTGCAGCCCAGAACGTCCTCACATGAGTGATCTTCCTGAACCTGGCCCAGCTCAACCCTGCCTGACCTCACATGCCTTTTTCACACCAGCTGTCAGCACGCATGCAAATGCCCCGCCAACTTGCTAACAGGGGTGTGTGTTCATGTGTGTCATGTTGATTTAGATGCGACGAGAGAGCTAAACCCTCTCCATCCCTTTCATGGGTCACAGATGTCTCTCATCCATGACCCTGAGAATTGATGTCATCTGTGCTGCTTCTTCTACTCCCATCCAGTTTGTCATTTAGTTAAGGAAAAATAAGTGGTCACGCTCTGATCGTGGCCTGTAATCTAATCATTTTGGCGAGGCCTGCGTTTAAAGAAAAAATGTGGGAGCTGTGACACGGCACAAATCAGACCCACCTAGACACTTCCTGTCTCAAAGTTAGTCAGGTAAGATAAAGGGCTGTCTCATTACTGTAATTAGTACAGTAGAGGTGTAATTATGAAGTTCATCAAGTGAGTACTATTAACAATTTAGGTCTTGATTCCTTATGCAGTGGAAGCTGCTACTGAATTTGACAACATAATTATAAACCTGTTATTTGTTTAAGGCAGGGGTCACAACTATAATGATAACTATAACATTTTAATATTAATTTGTTAGAAAAGGGAACGACACACCACAATTAATACACAGAAGAACAATACTGTTGGAATAATTCAAAGAACAATTTTTTTTTCCAGCTAAAGCATGCTAAAAACATTGATAGTCAATCTCAATCCATCCGACTTGAGAAAGCTTGAGAATTTAAATTGGCAGTGAACGAAACAGCACACAAATACAAATGTGCAATTGTACCTTACGTGACAACAGCAAGCAACCTGCATCCAACCAGCGACCATCAATGCAATCTGCTTTACATGCAGGATTTTATGTTTGAGCTGCTGAGCAGCTACTTCAAACAATACAATAGTAATGTATGATTGGTGTTATGCATGTGTAGTCTTTTGTAGATTATAGCTATAATATCAGATCATGTTATTTCTGGTCTCTTCTTAAAGAAACTTGATAGATCTGCCTAGAGGAAATTGCAGTTCTTACGGAATTCAATCTTGAATCATCACACAGAGCAGCATGCAGGGAATGAAGGATAGATGAGACACTTACTCTGAAAAGGTTTGTTCTTTTATCAGTAATTGCACCTTCACTATGTATTTCTATTTTGTTTCTGTTTTGAAGCTATTTTTTCAATGCTTAGAGACCATAGTGGTGGCTTGAAACGTGGGTAAAAGTCTGGGTATTTCTTCACACTGTGGTTCGAAAGAAGGCAGTGACCGTTACTCCTCTGTCAAAAGCATATAGATCTTTGGGAGAGCCCTTGATGACTGTGCAAACTGTGTCTTGCGGCATTAGAGCGGCCATTTTGGATCTTAGTCACATCCGATTTCATGAATGGACAACTGTAGGTAATGAAGGATGTGTGATATCAGAGAAAAAATCCAGCTCCCTAAAGCCGGAGAGGGTCTGGCTTGTGGATGGGCCTTCCTGTTTGGTGGTTGTCTCACTACTGGCTCTGTGTCCTGTAAGTTAACAGTTTATATCAGAAAAGAGGATGTTAGACCACAGGGGGGAAGTGTGAAAAGGAACTGTATCATTCAAAAAAGTGAGGGAGGGGGATTCAAAAAGTGAAGCGCAAGCAGAGTTTAATCGTATGTACAATTATTAAAAGAGTGAATTGTGAAATTCAAGCCTAAATGATAACACACTTCCACCTTATGGTTTCTTTGTGTGCATTATGAAATATTACCCATTCATGTACTGTATCATGCAACCAGGCTCTGAGGTTTCTGCAAGACTTCTGTGGTCCAACAAACCGATGAAGCAACTATTCATTGATAAGCTCAATAATTCTCTTAAAATTTTAAAGCAACACTGCAGCTTTCACTGTACTTGTGAAACTCTTGTTGGCATTATAACTGTGCGCTGTAAGTTTACAACGAGAAACATCATGTTAGTGTATAGTATACACACTTTTGTAGTATATTCTCACACTAATTTTCTAATCTGACTAAAGAGTATGAGATAAAAGACCGTTCCTGTCCCACATTTAAGCCATTTTCTTGACTCCTCGATATTCTTGGTATATACAATATATAGGCCAACATCAGACCAAAAGGTTTTTAGCATGAAATGTGTATCAGTTGCACTCTGGAAGGTTTCGGTGAATTTTTATTTGTGGCACTATACACTTTAAATGTATAATTGAGAGACAATTAACAGTCAACTGGGTATTACAGTTGCGATGCGAAGGGGTATTTCCATCTCTATGAGTTTACCTTGCGATTTTGAACTTGCTGATTAGAAACACTATAGTTCAAAAGTTTAGGTTCAATATGATATGTTTTTGAAGAAGGCCAATGTTGCATTTATTTATGTGACATATTTTTAACAGTAATGTATGATTCTGCTTAATACACAGATATTTACTAAAGATGATTTAATAGACTTGGAACAGAGATATGCTAAAATACTGAAAGATTAAAGTGGTATGAAAATATAGCACAGCAGTGTAGTTTGAAATCACCTGCTTAGGATGACGGCCAATTATGTAGTGTGTGCTTCAACAAAAAAATAGTTGTCCAATCAGAATAACCAATCAGAAGCAGGTATTATATAATTTTCATGTGAGAAGTTATCATAGGTCATATCAAGCATTATTTGGACTACATTGGCTAAAGGAAGGGCCAGTACTGCATATAAAAATACACGTCGCTGTCATTGTTGTTGTTTTATTTGTTTTGTTTTTTCATATTAATGTTAAGATCTTAAGATTATGATAACTCTTGTTATCATAACAAGAGTTCATATTACTATTTATTAAGTCCCAATATACTGTTTTTGCACATCTTATTTGTTTTGCACTTTTTATTCTATTGCACATTTTACTCTTTATTTCTCCTTTTTACCTTAATATATATATATATAATAATATGCATTGTGTTGTGTTACTTTTATAAATTTTTTATTATTTGCACTGTCCATTGAGCGGACCTGATTTGATCTACATTTCACTTCTGATTATACCCTGTATAATTGATTATGTGACAAATAAAGAAACCTTGAACCTTGAACTCACAGTTTCCCACAAATATACGTTTACCTAAATACAAATTTAGGGCCTGCAGGTGGAGTAGTCGCACCAACTTTGTTCATTCTCTTTCTGATTACTCTTTCTATATGTTTCTTTCTGTCTCTCTCACTCTGTTCCTCTCTGGTCAATAGGGAGACGGGAGTCTGGAAAACACTTATTCAGTACTTACACATATATTCGGTCACTCAGCTGAGTAACACACAAACGCGATTGATACTTTACACACACCAGTGTGAAATCTGCATAAGTCGTATAGTGGCTCGTAACACAGCAATAATATTCTGTCATTTACATCATAGTGCCAATTGCCATGAGATCTTTGCCTCATGTGATATTATATCTTTAACGGTTTAATTAACGCAGCTAAAACAACCACGTGTGAAATATAGGATGGACGAATAAAGTAGTGTGGACAGCTGACTGTTTGTTGATGTGTTGCTATACAGTAGTTGCGTATGTGAGCAGTCATATATGTAGTGTAGTCCAATTCGAAAAGTATTTTAAATAGTATTTTTTTTGTTTACTTAATTATTAGCTTTTCATCATTTTACAAACCCCCTGCATATCTCTCATGAACCCTGAGTTGGAAAACCCTGCTCTAATAAATTGAAATTAAATCAAATTAAATTAGAATTAGTGTATGCTGGCCATTACTATTTATTTGTTTGTTTGTTTGTTGTTTGTTTGTTTAATTTTAGGCTTGTTGTTATGAAGATATCATACTAATTTATCTTTTACACACCTCTTGTGTTTGGTAAAACGAAAGTGAGTGTGGAAAAGTCTAGAAAAGTCAGAAATGTAAATGACAAGACAAGCTAACTGACAGAAACAATGGAAAAAGGAGCAAGATTTTCAAAGAAGGACAACTAAGGCACCTTTTATAACAGTAGACTACAGTTTCTTCTAATGCTGCATCTCAGCCACACCTCATCCCTGCATCACACACACACACACACACACACACACACACACACCACACACACACACACACACAGACAGCAGTGAGCATGAATAATGCAGTCAATGCTGCGTCGACACACTCACCGCATGTTTAATTCATCACTGCTGGTGATGTTGTAGGCCACATCTCCATCGTAACGTTGATTTTGTCTGAGACGCCCAAGTCTTTTCGCTGTATCCCGCTTCAGAGATGGTTAGTTTGACCTCAGAGTCCCTTTGCATCCCTCTCCAGGGAGATTTGGCGTGACTTTAGTGTCCGTTTCAGCTTGAAGTATCAGCGGCTTCAGAGGGCAGAGGAGTCACGCATGTATGTGTACAGCAAAGCCCAAAGTCAATAACTGCTGTCACTCCTCCCAAAGTCAATGGCGTGATGAAGAATTTATTGAATTTTCTTTAACTCCAGGGTTAAATCCCAGTAGAATATTCTGGAATGCTGAAGTCACAGAAGGTGAAGCTGACTCACCAGTAGTACAATCAGCGCCCTCAAATGCCCCTGTCCTCCTCAAAGTTATATATTTTTATTTACATTTATGCATTTAGCAGACACTTTTATCCAAAGCGACTTACAGTGCATTCAGGCTATACCTTTTTTATCAGTATTTATATACTGATAACAAAGTATATTTGTTGTATCTATGAATTTTTATTTATTAATTTAGGCCATATTAATAAATAATCATGCTTAAAGCTACCAATACACTCTTAAAAGTAAAGGTGCTTAAAAGGTTCTTCACAGCGATGCCATAGAAGAACCATTTTTGGTTCCACAAAGAACCATCTCTTTCTTACCTTTTTATAATCTGAAGAACCTTCACTCTTAAAAATAAAGGTGCTTCATGATGCCATAGAAGAACGTTTTTGTCAAAAAACTTTTTTCAGGCATTGTAAAGCACCTTTATTTTTAAGAGTGTAGTGTTGTACTCACAACTGCAGATTTTCTCTCACAAAAGGTGCAGAAAAGCAGAAAAAAAGCAGATACTGTTACCTAGTCATAGTTTTATCTATCAAACGGTACTAAAATCAAGAAAAGAGACAATGAATAAACCAGAGTTGGGTTTTTCATACTCTATAGTAGGCCTATACACACACACACACACACACACACACACACATATATATATATATATATATAATATAAAAATGTATATCACTACCAGTGTGTAATATATAATATAATATAAAAATGGTATATATATATATATATATATATATAGGGCTGTAAGTGATTACATTTTTTTATCTAATTAATTACCACATTATGTGGTGATTAATTCATCTAATTAATCGCACACCAAATTTGGCTGAGAAATTACTCCCAAAAGATAATAATATATAATATAAAACTATATATATAATATATAAACTAAAACTGCCAGTTGGTGGTGGTAAATGTCTTAATGATCAAGTCATCGAGTCATTTATTTATTTATTTATTAATTTGATTCGTTCAAATGGCTGATTCATTCAGGAGTGAAGTAAATGGTTCTGTATGAATGGTCCATTGAATCATTAGGCTTGTTCTACTTGAATAGGATCATCACCATCAGACTGATCGGTGTGTGACATCAAAGTACTGCAAGGGCTATAGAGAGCAGAGACTGTGAGTTGTTGCCCTGCCTCATATTTGTCATCAATTAACTGTGGATTAACTACAGATTAATTATCAGAAATGTCAGATAGGTCTGGGTCAGGGCAAGTTTTTTTTATCTCAAAATTACTTTTTTTTCAAACTTTCTTACAAATTGCCTTTTATACATGAAGCACAAATATACTGAATGCTAAAGAAGTCATAACATGCCTGCATTCAGTTCACCTGACCACTAGTAAACTAACAACCATCTGCGACTTATATTTTGTACACTGGCTACTGCATGGTTGGTTTCAAAGCAAACACTTTTCCTTGTAGAAAAACAAAATACAATATCCAATGGCTTTGCGTGCATTTAAAGCTTGACAAAGCAGATTTATCACATGGCAGTTTATCTTTACCATCATGCATTGTGCGGCACCTTTCTCTGCCGTGTGAGATTAATGGTGAAATACATGAGTTCACAACAGTAGTGCAGAAACAGGTGTCTAGACTTGTAGACATGCACACAGAGATGAAACATGTTCCCTTACACGCAATCACTCTGAGTGCTCTGCCTGATCTCGTTTAAATGACGACAGCCGTGTAATTATTTTGCATTATGTAACACGCATACCATTTGTTTATACACAACACATGCTGCCAACGATCCTTGACCTCCACACTTAACCGTTGCAGTGGAAAAACAAACAAACAAAAGAAAATCAGGAACATCTAGACACGTACAAAACGCCACAGTGTATTTTCTGTTTCGAATGATCAAAAGTGTTAAAACAGATTAGAAACCAGTTCAAATTATATCAGGGATTCCCAAACGTTTTTGTCAGCCAAACCTTTTGGACATAAAAGATTTCTGTAATTTAACCAATGCTGTCAAAGTTAATAATGCGTTAACGCAAATTCCTTTTAACGGCACTAATTGTATTTTTCGCGATTAATGCAGCGCGTATTTTCTGTTTGACCTGTGGCCCAACCCATAGTTTGAGAAATGGAGATGCACAGTGTTGCCAACTTAGCAACAGTGCAGACCCCTTTAGCGACTTTTTTCCCTTCAAAAAAAGCGCCCAAACCTTATTTAGTCTCAAGAATCGCCGGTACTGCCGCGCGAGGTCTTGCTTTCCCAGCACGCGCACTCACCTCTCTCTCTCTCTCTCTCTCTCTCTCTCTCTCTCTCTCTCTCTCTCTCTCTCTCTCTCTCTCTCTCTCTCTCCGTCTGTCTGCTCAGTTTCTGTTCATCACGCACGCACACACATCTCTCTCGCTCTCTGCATCTGCTCAGTTTCTGTTCAGCGCGCGGCAGAGAAGAGCAGAGCTTAATTCAGTTAAACACAGATATTAGTTGCTTGCTTCTCTAATTTTACATGCAAGTATAGCCAAAATCACAGCACAGCTATTGTCATTATCTTATGGGTGTTTTATTTAATCAGACAACGGTTCAATTATAAGGATTTGTGCAGATTAACATCTTGTAAAGGAGAGATAGTTATGTAGTCTTAATGGGTCGCGTTTCAATATCTTTTTCACATTCATTCCGTTGTCTGACAACAAAACAGTAAAATATAATAATGAAAACTGTTTTATTGAGAATTTAGCTGCATCAAAATACAGTATGTGGGCACAGAGAGGCAAACAAATGTAATAATAAAAAATATAGGCTATGTACATTTTGCATGTTCAGAAGAAGCGAGCTGCCCTGTCCTGCAAAAATGTAAACAGGTTTGTGTAAGTAAATTGCCCGGTGCAAAGAAAGAGACGTAATGGGAACCTTGTATTTCTTTTTTCATGTGTCTAATAGACATGAACAAGTTCTTTTAAAAACATCTATTACCTTTGAAACATGTCTAGTCTTCATGCTCTATGTTGACTATGGTTTCAATAATAATAAACATACATTTGCCTAAAGCATCCAAATTTGTCCATGCACATGTTGATTAGAGTATTAAAAACTTGAAGACTAGAAAAGTATTAATTTAAGGTACTTAAAAAAGTGACTTACAAATGAGGACATTATAGAAGCAATCAAAACCAACAAAAGAGCAACAACATGCAAGTGCTATTACAAGTCCTGGTTAGCCTAACGCAGTACACGTAGGAAGCTTTATTTTATTTTTTATTTGTTTTTTTTTAAGAAAACTAGTATGTAAAATATAGAAAAATTAAACTTAGTGTTAGTTTTACAAGAACACTTTTATTTAGTGTCTTTTTTTAAAATAGTAATTTTGAATGGACGAATGCTTCAGAATGCTCGCTTTCTCATATGTAGATAGATGGCAGTTTTTTTGGGGGGGGGGCAGTTATATAATGTTTTAAATATATACGACATTTAAAATATATCGAAAATAAGGTGAAAACTTTTGAAGAAAAAAATGAAATGAATGCTCTTTTTTCTCTTTAAAAATTATATACAAAATTATATTAACATTACATCTTTCTCTTGTTCTGGGTCTTGTGTCGGTGTGAGTCAGGGTTTTAAAGGATCTGGTTTTGGTGTGATATTGATCTTGATCTGGGTCTCATGGCCTGTCTTGAAGGGTCTGGTGAGCAATCTTGTTAGAGACTGCATCTTTTCACAGCTGAAATCTGTACTGGCACCACAGTGCTCAGTTTGTACATGAGTCAGTAGTCATTATTCACCTAAGATCATAACACTGCTTCAATGAAAATGTGAATGACTTTCTAGTGCATGAGCCTCTACACTCAGCTGTCATTTGGCCTAATGTAAACGCTCAACTCTGACCTACATGTTTTAAACGGGCATGACGAACTAGAGTTCAGATTACTGGTGGTGTGATATGTTGTTTGTAAAGCCGGAAACGTGAACAATTGATAGTAAATATAGGTCACGAATGAGGTAATGTTTGTATTGGAAACAAACGAGGGTTGATGGAACCACAAAGCTACAAGGGTTAAAACTCATGGAAGCAGAAAACCTGTGTTTACAATACAAACAAAATCAGTTAATCTGAATTATTTTAGCAATGAGTCATTTATGAGTTTATTTGACAACAGCGTGTTTTTACAGATGCGTGAGCAGACATCCAAATTAGGGAGATGAGCAGTAAAAAGAATGATAGGTGAAAGGAATGAGCAGATAAAGCGGTTAATGCAGACCAACAAAGCCACCTGCTGAAAAAAGCCTGCTGAAATATTTTCTAGATTACACACTCTGTTTGCAAGACATAATCACTTTACCAACCCTCCATTCAGGGTTAGTCAGAGCCCAGTGTTATTTACAATAACACAACCATGTGTCATTTCACACAGGATCGGTTACGAGGCATTCATTCACGTTGTAATGTAAATAGCTTGTGGCTGTGATTTTTTTTTTGTTGTGATAATCAATAGTGTGTTAAATAGGTATTTCAAAAGAGAGGCAAATGCTTTTTTGTACTTTTGAATAGAAGTACAATGTACCATATGGACATACTTGACAGCATGTAAAACATATTTAGTGTTATGTATAGAACGACTGTATTGTACAATAGTGAGTTTTTATATTTTGCCATTGTGATTTATCTCACAATGTGATTTTTGTATTTCAAATGTTTTTGCTGATTTATTGATTTATTGACTGATTGAGGTAGAAACAGCATCTCACAGAACTGAAATCCTCTCTGGTGGTGTATAATGGTTTTATGAGATTGAGATGATGATCGAATTTGAATTTGAATCTGTTCCTCATGCACACACAAACATAATGATATCCTGACAATCTGCAAAGTGCACAAATAAAATGGAATACATTTATTATCCCTAATGGTGCATTTGTATTATGTACTCCTTTATTATGTAATCCTTTAAAACGAGCACTAAATAAATGTTATTGAAATCATAATCATAATCTCAATGATCATAAATGCAATAGAATCAACTGTTTAATTGCATGAATTAAATATTCATTGAGTAATTAAGGATTTATAAACATTTAAACGTCTGTAAATTATTTACGTTTTAGATGCCGTCAATACATCAGGATTGTGTTTTAGAGACAATGTAAACGTAAGTAAAAGTATGTCTAGTAAAACCATATTTTTTGGTAAAAATTATAGCAAATGCTCATGAGATCTTGTTGAAAATATTGAGGTGGTGTTGTATCAAAGCATTCTTCTTTCTGTTTGTGAACACGATAGCTCCGTTACCTCTCATACTAATAGACAGTATTTATCTTTGTCTAGCCATTGTAAAAAAACATAATTTTCTTTCTGCCTTTGTGGCGTATGAAGAGGCCTCCATCATTGTCTCTCACTGCACATGAACCTCAAGTGCTCCCCATGAGAAAGTCTAAACACTGAAGCATGTCACGGTCTCTTTGAAATCGGGCAATGAAGGATCTCCTCGTGCTTTTAACGTTCTTCAAGCAGGTCGGTCAGAAACAACACCGGACTGTTTCCTTTGAAGGTGGATTCTTTACCTGAGTCAGTGGTTTCCAAGGCAGCCGAGATATCACCCGTGGCATAAATAGATAGAAGACAGATACTTAGTGTGAATAATACAGTGTGTTTCATTTCAGCTTGTTATCTGGCATTATGAATGAGTGTGCATTAGTCTGGAGGGTTGGGTCCTGAACAGAGCTGCTAAGATGAATCATGAGTCTCAACAGAGTGTCTTCTAAAAGCGTTGTGACTGCTTTGTCTATTTGCATAACATACATAATTCATTAGAGAGAATTTGCTCCCAAAAGGGAAAAAAATAATTAATCATTGAATGAATGAAAGAAAAAAACAGAGAACATTCAGTATATGTACATTTTAATCCAGTGAATATTTTTCTCTGTGTGTATTTGTGAAAGTCAATTCTGTGTAGGCACAAGCTATTGAACAGTTCACTGAACCCGTTTAGCATCATTAGGATAGTATTATACTTTGTATTAAAACATTTATTTGTTTTTATTTTTACATTGTAATTTTAAAGTTTTAGCCATTTTGTTGTGTGTTTTTGTTTAATTTTGTTTTAATATCTATACATAGTTAAACAAAATCAGTTTTAGTTTTAGTAATTATAGTACATTAAGTTCAATTAAATAAAATGAAAACAGTTTTTAATAAAACTGAAATAAAAAAAATAGAAAAAGAAAAAAATAGAAAAAAAAAGAAAAATATTTTTTTATAAAAAGCTTCTGCTGTGATCTCAAAACTCTGGCCATTTGATAATACCTAGAATATCAAAAT
>CM049814.1:13151502-13317176 GCA_027422405.1 Ptychobarbus kaznakovi | reverse complement strand
CCTGGTTTAATCCAAGGTTTTTTTTCTCCATTTCTGTTACCAATGAAATATGTCTGACCAAAAAAATTAAAAATTGTATAAAGCTCTATATAAATAAAGGTAAGATATAAATATAGGTAGCTAGATAGAAAGAAGACTAGAATATTATTATTTAAGAATTCAAAGATAGAAGACTATTGAAGATATAAGAAGATTATTTAAGAAATAAAAAGAGAATTATGATTGGGAGTTGATGATTAATTGCATTTGTGTTGGATAAATTCTATTCACATGCACAGCTGTCTTCTTCATTAAGACTCTGGATCCTGAGCCATTGAGCTTTATCTAGTGCCTGTGGGTGTGTGAAGCAGTCATGTTTCACTGTTTTATGTTCTTTATGTGAGGCAGGAGCACCTGTTACTTTCTGTCTCAGAGAGAACAGGAAGTCCCCACGACCTCAAAGAGGTTCTTAATGTACTGCCAGACATAATGTTAAATACTGGACAATCTTTCTTTGAGCGAAAGAGCTCTCTCTTTCTTTAACCCTGTATTTTTTTCAGATTATGCTTTGTTTTTTAATATGTTAGGATGTCATAATCATTTAATAAAGATGTGTTTATAATATGTACTTAAGTGTTTAGTTTACATTTTCTTGTTTTATGCTGATGCAGGCCAAACACACTCTTGACTGTTAGCACATACAGGTATCTCAGTATTCCATCATGGGTATTTACCGTGACAGTGCACATTTACACCCAATCTCCCTCAGGATTTCTTCCATACATCCTGTAAAGCTCTTTTTAAAGCAGGCCGTAGCCCTGAGAAAGAGAGCGAGAGTGACAGGGAAACTGTTCTCCTACTTAATTGGTGTGAAAGCTTTATGACGGGGCAGATAAGATCATGCCTCCGCTCACCCGTTTCCCCTGATGGCGCTGAAGCGTTTGAGGCGCATTTCAAAGCCGTTCTCAGAAGGGTCAGGAAACAGGGCCTCTCTCGCCACTGCAGATTTAAGAGTGTCTTGTTGCTTCAGCCCCTCTCATTCCTGGAATAACAGCCGTTCATCAAAGTGTGAGGCCTAAACTTGCAAGAGAGAGAGAGCGAGAGATGGTGAGGTGAGGGGGGAAGCTGTCACTTTAAAAAGCCGTGGCCTTTATGTTCATACAGAGGTGGAGGCCGTGAAGAGTGAAGTGAGTGAAAGAGAGAGGAGACACATTAAAATATTAATATCCAAACTGAAAACCAAGGAGCTCCACAAAGGGGCCCAAAGAACAAGGGCAGGAGCCCAACAATGAAAAATGTATAAGAGGATACCAGACAATGATCTGAATTTAAGATGAGCCGGCAGAACTACAATGGCGTTCATCACACTTTTGGTGACTTTACTTGCCAAAGGTAACCCAGATATTACAATATATAGAATCTAATTTTTATTTAACTAATTAATGTCTAAGATACTTTTTGAGCTGATTTGGATTAGTCAGTTAGTTCTGAAATAAAATGACAGATAAACTGTATAATTGACTGTTGTTCTTGGTAACTGATTTCCTACATAAAAGTGCTAGTTTCATTCATTAAGTGGTCTATTAAAATAATTTAAAATTAAACAAAAATATAATGAAATAAGGGTTATTTATTATTTAACAAAATAAGTGGAATACGAATATTGAATTTTTAACTCAATAAACAAAAATATTAATTGTACTTTGTTATTTTAATTTATAGATCATTGGGGTGTCACAATACAGAATACATTCAGGGTGATACAAGACTCCTGTCTGGTCAAATGTGTGTGTATTAATTACCAGCTGACTGTACAATATACCTTACATGATATATTGTTGCTGCATGTAAAGGTGATACAGTCATGCAGCAATTCACCTATCCAACTTAGTGTTAGATTGTCAACAAACAAGCAAATGTTTGAGGAACTTAATCTATCTAAATATAAAAGTAATGTCAAAATTGGAATATTGCATTAGAGTACTATTAAATAATGTTAGTGCAGAACTAATTTAAAGATGGTAAGGCTTGCGATGCAAAAATGTATCTTAAAATCTCCAGTGCAGAATGTACTCTAAAATCACTTTTAAATCATATTATTTTTCATTTGACAGATATATGAGATACTATAATCTCAGTTTCCCCAGAGACTTAATCCAGATGGGTTAAAAACAAAAATGAATGCATGGTCATGAACATAAATCAAAACAAAAACAATGCTGTCGCGTGATCATGACCAAATAGGGGCACATTGCGCAACGCAGGGCATCATAAGCCGATACGGGCAGGATTACAGTTCAATCTGAGAAACACACAGTAACACACTAACCCAATGAACTTCTCTAACACAAACAACATGCACGCACGCACGCACGCACGCACGCACACACACACACACACACACACACACACACACACACACACACACACACACACACACACACACCTACACTACATGTTCCCTTCACTTTCGTGTTATTTTCAATAAGTACCCCTGTGCCCTCTGTAACTATACTCTCAGTCTAACTTTCACTCTCTACTGCGCTATTTCACTTTCAGCTTCTTATCTACCCCCCCCCCCCAGCCCTCATCTCACTCTGTCTCTCTCACGTCACTAGGCATGGCCTAATTTCTGCCCTCAGCACCCAAACACTTGTCAGTGGAGAAACCAGTAAACAAAATCTGACTAGACATCCACTGCACTCCTGTTGGCACTGTTGCTAGGAGACTATTGACCTTCAGATGGCATTTAGATACACATGAGAAAGTGACCTGAAAATAACTATCTATCTATCTATCTATCTATCTTTATTTATAGCACATAACTTATATAAGTCCATAGCTGTAGAATAGCATTGCATTCAGCAAGGAAGTGGATACACACGTGAGATGCAGTGTTATTATAGGCATAGTCTCTCTGAGGGCCGTGTGTGTATGTATATACAGTATGTACATGTGTGCACATTCGTGTGATTGATGATTCTGGGCTCTGCTATCATTGAATCCTTTTTGCCATTGTCCTGCTTTGCTACTGACTCCAAAGCAACACATTTATCTACCTCTTCTCTTTCCATTTTGCAAGGTTAACACATGTGTCTTTGTCCCTGAAAATACAATGCATGTCACACACATTTATTAAAACACCCTATATTTTAATACCATATCACAATCACAAAAGAACATCTATAAATGTTTTGCACAGATAAGATCAGGTAGGATCACACCATAACCTTTTCAGTGTTAGTGAATCAGTTGCATTTTCACTTCAAAGGCCTGTTTGTTAAATTCTAAACTATTTATTGTGATGATTTATGTTATTAGCTGTAGGCAAGTTGTCAGATATTCCACAAGCGCCATCATTCACGTCTTTTTATGCCTCCTGATCTACTGTGAGAAAATTCAAACACGCCTCCTGAGCCATAGAATGAAATGAAGAGGCCTCTCATTCCTCACATCAGGGCTGTTTTTTGACAAAGTGAGTGATTTTGAAATAACGTCAACCCCTAATTTAGAGTGGCAGCACATATGTGTTGTGTTGTAACTGATTTATGGAGCACCTGGACATTATAGACAACAGAAAAATACTTTTAGACAATAATTACAAATTGAGGCAGTTGTTTGGTTAAAGGGTGTCATGGATCACATGGGCCGTAGATGAAAGTTATCATACTTTAAAGTGATAAAGATGAGTTTTAAAGTCATGCAAAGGAATTGCTCAAGGTGAAATAGTTTCCCTTAAGACAATTTTTTTACTTGTTAAATTATTTGTGGTATTATATGCACCTCAGGACATATTCTTGGTATTTCAGGTACCTACTGTCTGTCTTTCTCACAGAAATACATTGCACATGAATGCACATAACTTGTTTAATTGCTTAAGAAAAAGTTAAGCTTATGGCCACTTGGCCATGTTGAACTCATATTAAAATCAGCAGGAAATGAACATACACCCTAATTTCTAATATGCATGTATGTATGTGTGTACGTTGTGTGAGTGTGTGTGTGTGTGTGTGTGTGTACGTGTGTTTGTGTGTGTGTGTGTGGTGGTGTTGTTTGCGTGTGTGGTGTTGTGGTGTGTTTGTGTGTGTGTGGGTGTTTGTGTGATGTGAGTGTGTGTGTGTGTGTGTGTGTGTGTGTGTGTGTGTAATAAAATGTATTACGTATATTTTATGTATTTATAATGTATATTTTTTTACAGATTTTTTCAGATTTTTTTTTCTAAGACAAATTACATATTTTCTGTGACATTTTAGGAATAATATAAATTGACCTTGATGTACTAAATATTAATTTGATTGCATTTCAGAAAACACTTTTTTCTCAAGTAAGGTTTTAATCTACTTATCTACGGCATTAATACATTAATAAAACAAGTAATTTTCCTCTTTCTTTTGCTTACTGCAAGAAGATTCTCATTGACTGCGTGATTTAAATTGGACTTACTCAAGTTAACAAAGCAGAATATCAATTTATTTAGTATTTTTTAGTATTATCAATTATGTGCCAGTGACATCAAATACATTGACTGGCCTCTTTAGCCTCCAAAACCCACTTCCTGTTTGCATTTATTTTATTGCCTCTTTAGAATGTCACCATTACCACTGTTTTATAGATAATAAAACACACCACATGCTTTCCCGTAAGAGACATTTGGATGATAGGATGGCATTAAAAGAAGGCTACAGGAAACTGATGTAAGTCTTTCCACCGGTTATGTTAGTACTGTAAACCATGAATATTTACCTTTAATAGCATTAATATTATTTCCTAGCTTTGATTTTTAGAAGTCAGTTGATGTGATTGAAAGATATTGGTGAGGTGAAAGATATTGTGTTCATTAATAATGAGTGCAATGGATAACATGTTTTGACATGTTAAGAGTAATATTTTGAGCTTAAATATTTTAGGAAATTGCAGACTTTTTTACAGAAACTTTTAAGTTTATGACCATTTTAGCCTAAGCTATTTCATCTGGTCTGATGTTTCCCTGTGTATTGGCTTACTCAATACAGTATACAAGTTTCAGCATAAATGGATGACTTGATTTGTGCTCCTCAGCTGTCTGTGGCTTTCAAAGTTGCTCTGATGCAAATGTCATGCGTGTCAAAAATATGAAACAGCACATCCTTTCTTTCCTTGAATGAGAAAAGGCTGTTCTCTCTTTTCTAGGAATACACTTGGCATGGAGCAGAGGGAAATAGCAGGTTTTACTGACAAGCCCATGTACATGGGCAGAGTAGAGCACTATTATTTAGCAGGAAGTAGCAGACCTATTGAACATGCAGAGCTGGGCTTACAGGCTTATCACACACCATCTCTGCCTGGTCAGCAGCCAGAACAAAGTGGTTCATTCAACAACCGTGTAGCCTCCGCAGCAACCCTGCTGAATCTGATCAACGAAGAGCCCTTTATCGCATGCGACCAGGCTAAAGTTACCGTTGAAAATGTTCCTCACGTGCGAGGGCTCTTTAAATACTTGGGCATTGTGCCCAATCCTGGCATGCTACTTGGCGAGGGTATCAAGTATGTGAGGGGATCCCAGGATTGTCAAACCATGCCTTTTTCGCACTGCCATCTTCACAAATTTCATAAGTGCCTGAGGCAAGGGTTACCGTTTGCATCCAAGTCAATTCACCTTTATTTATATAGCGCTTTTAACAATACAAATTGTGCCAAAGCAACTGCACAATATCAAAATAGGAAAATAGTGTATCACTAATGTAAATTGACAAGATTAAACACCCATTTTTCAGTTAAAGGCATTTCATTATTGAATTCAGTGATGTCATTGTCCAGCTCAGTTCAGTTTAAATAGTATTTGTGCAATCAAGTCGGTGATATCGCTGGAAATGAAGTGTCCCCAACTAAGCAAGCCAGAGGCGACAACGGCAAGGAACCAAAACTCCATCAGTGACTGAACGGAGAAAAAAACCTTGGGAGAAACCAGAAACCAGTCGGGGGGGGGGGGGGGGGGGGGCAGTTCCTCGGGGGGGGCAGACGAACCAGTAGTTTGTTCCAACTGCAGAAAAGTCAGATTGTGATTTTGCACTGGACTGTGCTGAATTATCAGATCCAGTGATATTGCAGCACTTAACTGACCTCTCAGCTTCTATAGTGTCTCTATGGGACAGGAAATCTGTGATATGGATTTCAAAGTGGTTAAAGAGAGTCCTGATCTTCTGCTTTCTGATTCACAAATGTAATAAATAGTAAATGGTGGAACTAAATCACAGGAATCCAATGTAAAATAATGTTAAAATAGAAAAGAGTTATTTTGAATTGTAATAATAATTCACAATATTTTTGTATTTATATTTTTTTTTAACAAATGAATGCAACATTGGTAAGCATAAGAGACTTCTTACACATTTAAAAAATCATACTGATTTTCTTAACGGTGGTGTATATTCAATAAAAAAACAAGATAGCGTGTGTCAAATCCTCTCATATTTGCAGCATGGCCTCAGTGCTTTATAGCTTTAATAAAATGAACTACATGAATATCAAGATAATAATATTTATAAAGAGCAATAGAAATTTTCTGTTTTATTATACTATGAAGTCTTTGGTAAAAAAACAAAAAAAGAGGTTTCAAGCTAATTTGGTTTTCTACTATTACTAAAGCCAGCACTGACGTTCAAGCCATACGTGCAAAATGGCCAGTCTCTTCAAAATAATGACACAAATGTTCATTATCAAATTAAAATGGGCTGCGTCATCAAGTCCAAAACAGACGCAGAGGCTTGGCTTCTGTTGCCATGCCAACGCTGATAAAAGTCAATTAGAGGCATGGCTTGCTAATTAGTTCTTGTGAAGAGGCCGATTATTTCTCTTGTTTGGTGTAATGTGGCGTGGCGTTTGTTACAAGCTGCCAGTGACCTTTGACTTTGCCACCCGTCCCACAAAGCAACCTACATGTAATTACTGAAATTTTGTAGCGCACCACTCACAGTCAGTCTGTGTCAGTTTTTTTTAATGAGCATCCTTTTTGGCATTTGAATGACAGGACAGGAGCTGGAGTGCATTATCTGTTCTGCTTAATTCAATCTGAGTCTACTATTTTATCGGAAATTAAATTCTGATGTGTTTGATGTTGCAAGATTTTTCTGCTCTGTGTATCTTCTGAAAACCAAAAGACACATTTTTGTTCTGGGACAGTTTTATCTAAAACTAAGCAAAATAATCTCTTGAGCTCTGCCAAGCAATTATCCCATTTATCATGTTTTTGTCAAAATTATTTGACAACTTATTTTTTTAGCAAAATTATTTAACAGGATTTATAAGCTGAAGTGTGTTCATTTATAATATGCAAGACCCACTATAAGACTTGCCTATACAATTTAAAGTTGGCATCAATACAAACTCACACTATCTATTTTTAAATGCATGTTATAGATCTTACTGTGAACGATTCACCCTTGCATTTTTTATTTGTTTGTTTTTTGACTTGGTTGAAGGATGGATATTGGATTTCTCCAATCTAGTCTTAAGGTCTTTGCACACTATGTCTGGAATTCTCATCTGAAATTTTCTCACATTAAAAAATTTAATTCGACCTCACGTTGTGTCAAAAACTTTCGTCCGTCATAAAAAAAAATTGGATCAGGTTTGATTTTCAAGCATTTTGTTAGAAAAGGATGACAAATAGGAAAAAAAAACAGATATGAAAATTTCGGACTCAGTGTGCAAGGACCTTCAGTCTGCTTAAACAATCAACACCCACAATTCAAAATATGATCAACAACCTATGGATAGAACCAGGTCCCCACATTTTTTTTTCTCCAATAATCTGTTTTACTCAGATGTACATCAAAATGTGGAACAAAAGATTGGTCACTACTTCTGTTTCATTGCAAATGTAAACACCAGCTCCACAAAGCAATAGTTCAACCAATGGCAAAGTTGTTTTCTTTTAGTACTATCAATTGGGGAAGTGTTCACGAAACTTGTTTGAAAAGACTAATTATTTTATTAAAGTGCCATTTAGTGATGTTGATGGTGCACATATTTCAGCTTTAAATGCAGAACTGCATGTGAGTGTATTTCTCAAATTAGTTCACATATTAAGTGTTTTTTGAGTCTAACGTCCTCATTCCATCCTCATGAGATGACCCCATTACACAGAGACCTTTCTGACAGGAAACACTTTTTTTTAGGCTTGAAAGAGAAAGGAACGATAAATAAACTGGTAAAGAGGCAAGGTATGTGTTTCTCATGTGCACCATTCTCTGCTCTTTGAAAACTTGAGAATCAGCTGGTCTCCATATCGTCAGAACCGTATAATTGTTGAAATGATTGTTATTTTGGAAGAACATCACAGCTAGTTTATCACCAACACATCCAAAATCAATAACCCGTGACACTGGCAGTTGAGCAGATGGACATACTTGGACGTTAGCCCGAACAATTTCTGAACCATATGCTAATATTTTAAATATACGTTATAGCAGCAATGCAACGTGGGAGATAGAGTTAAATATTTGAAAGAAGCCAACAGGGTCTTTAAGGAAACACAAATTCTAGTCAGCTGAGAATGTGGGTGATGTGCTTAGCAAATGTGTATTCACTCTATTTGAAATGTTGAAATCTGACAACATATTGCTACCATCAGGGCCATAACTATGAAATCTGGGCCCCTTGGCTGTATATTAATCTGGGCCCCTTACATTTTTCAGTAAAATTCAGACCAGAGTGTGGGATTTTATATACATTGTGTGGTGTGGGCGACCAGTTTGAATCAAACTCAAGTCATTCTCAGCAACATCTATCCCCCCCCCCCATTTTCATTTCTTTGAACTCTATTTCTATTTTAACTAAAACTGATAAACTGATATATCAGTTTTGTAAAAAAAAAATACATATGAGGTTTATCAATGTTTTAAGTGTTGCATTTTTTTGTGCAATTTTTTAAATATTTTTTGTGCAATTTTTTTCTGATGACACAAAATAGTTTTTTTTTTTTTGTAGTGACGTGATGTAAGAATGAGGATTTGGCTTCCATTTCACATTTTCAATGATCTTACATACTGCAGTAACTTTACTCATCTGTCAAAATGACTTTCATGTTTCTTACAGGATCCTACATCAATCCCACTGGAATAGTTGTGGACATTCCTTGGAAGAGACACCTAGAATCATTCCCACCTTTCACCCCATTAGTGGCGATCCTGGCTACCATTGTGAACCGCTTTGGGGTTTGTGCAATTTCATGGCTGGTTTGCATACACACTTATCTGGCATTTTTATGTCAGTACTAAGAACATGTCACACTCCTGGATGTGAATATAGCAAGGATTTCTCACTGAGTTAAATTTACTGCGCTAACTCTTTCCAAACAACATATGATGTGCTCCAGAGGGCCGTGACTGGTTCTGGGAGTCAGACTGTTGGACGGCCGCCCTCTCTCATCCTCTTCCATTTTTAGACGGATCAGTGTAATACAGCCTCTTGATAGAGGAATGAATCTGCAACATTTCCGTCCATGTGTGTCATGCTCTCCCCCTAAACACCTGATTTATTTTCCATTCCCTTTTTCCTTGCAGCTAATGTCAAGCTAGATATTTAAACTGATCCAAAGCTGACTGAACAATATTTACAGTTTTCTTCCAAATGCCATTCTTTTTCCACACCTCTGTAATCGAATTTGAAAATCCTAAATTACCTGACACATAATAAAAGTGACAGAGTTTAAGTATGTGTATTTATTTAGTCTTAGTGTAAGTTTGCATTCTGCTGTACACTGCATAAAAAATATATATATTTTAAAACATGTTTTACAATAACAAACAAACAAACAAACAAATAAATGAATAAATAAGTCACATAAAATAAACATCAGACTACCTTACTCCATTTGGCCTTTTCTTTTTTTATGCACAAATATAAAATATAATTTAAAATATAGTAAGGTTAAAATTAAAATGCAATGTTTTTCCTTAAAAGAAGAATAAACATGTTTTTGAATATACCTTGCATTTAGCTACTTTCTTATGCTGCTTTGCTTCACCTATATATTTGTTATTTTTGGGATGTTTTTATTTGCTGGCAAAAGTGTGTGTGGCTCTGTACATGTTTGTGTCTTTGTGGGTTAATATTTATGACTCTAATTACCCCTTGCCCTAGTCATGTTGAGTCTACTTCCTCTCCTCCTCTGTTGGTTGACCGGTCCTCCTCCCCAAAGGTCCCGTCCAGTGTTAATCCAACTGTGTCAAGACTGTACTCCTATTTACCCTCCCCAAACAGAGTGTTAGAGTTGCAGTGACACGGTCATCTAAACCATTGGGTTGACATTAACAGACTGTTATAAAGCGTGTAATGAGAAGGTGCACAGGATGGAAATGGGGGCTAGTCTAGGTAAACACATCTTTTATAGTTTTGTATGAAAAACTTGATAGCAGCGTTACTGTAGGATGGCCACAACAGAAAGTCTAAAAAGTCAACAGTAATTAACTTTTTAGGCAATTTATGTCTGAAACTAAAATGAAATACTTATCATTTGAGTATGTTTTATCGGTATTTCTTACCATTAAATATATCAAAACAAGTAAGAAATATTTTGAAAAAGTGAGATTGTCAAACAGGGCCGACATTTGGTGGTGCAACTGGTGCGATCGCACCAGGCCCTGCGCTTTGCCATGTTTTGAGGATGCTATTTTTAACTGGGTATATTTAATTTTAACAAGACAAAATGACTCATTAATATAATATTTTTGTAGTGTACATTTTCTAATCATTTGATGTGAATGCATAATATTATGCAGGAAAACCAAAATAAAATGGCAAAATCACTTCAACGGTGGATTCAAGTTTGCATAATTGTATTATCTGTTTAGGATTGTTTGCACAATTTCACTGCACACACATCCTATGCCAATGCATCCCACATAGGTTCACCATCTAAAAATATATATATATATTTTTCAATGAAAACTATGTCTAAATGACTGTTGTGCAAATTATCAATTACTTATTAAGATTGTATATTTTATGAGATGCATGCTGGGAAATGCTGATGAGATTAGCTGTGCGAGCAATATCAAACTGTCAAAATGGTCAATCAGTTACTTTTTTCATATTTTTGTTTTTTCAAAAAGGGATCATTATTACTTCACTTGAAACCTCATGGGTTTTAATTTAAACCTTAAACTCTTGTATGTAGTTGTTAGTTTTTCATAAAATGTACACACTTGTGTGGAAAATCTCTTATTATAGGATAAACACATAAATTGGAAGCTAACGTATCTTTTAAAAACCCCACAGGGCACTGTAAAGAGCAGATTTAGGTGAAAAGCACACAGCACATGTAGCACTTTTGAAATCCCTGGTTTTTAGAGTAGTAGAAGCACAAAGTATTCTCACTTCCAGCAAAATCCCCTCCAAAGCGCTTGACTGCAAAAGTAGCACCATATAAGTACGCTTACCTATCCCTGAAACCTTTCCAGCACAATGAGAGTGAATAACCATGACAGCAGAGGAGGACAAGATCCTTTAGGAGGGACAAAGGGCTCTGATATTGAACAGCAGCGAGGGGATTCAGAACAGAGTCTCCATCCTTGGGCTTGTGAAAGCAGAATGCTTCATTTCCCATCTTGGCCACATATGGCCAAGTCATATTAGCTCTCTCATCATTCCAGCTGCTTTCTGGAATTTTACTACCGGCATTCCTCTGGTGGTATTGGGTAATTTACAGTAAGGCTGTGAGCCTCAGTGACCCATTCTATGCCAAAGTTTCCTCAGGTATGTGTAACTGGAGGTTGTGTTGGACAGGTCTCTGATTGAGACTCATTGACAACTGAAAATAGTCTAATTTAAAGAGACAGCCCCTTTATGACTATACCTCAAATTTCCATTGTATTGCAGCTTTCAGTGAACTGTTTAATTGACAGCTCTTAACGATGATCATCTGTTGACTGTAAATGACATCACTTTGTTGTAAATTATTTTTGGTAAGGCTCCTTTTAAGCAGCAATAGAAGATGTTTTATTGGTGTAGCTTGATGTAGAGCTCGATGTAAAACATTGCCAGCTGCAAAGCCCATCAGAAACTTTTGACCTGATTTTAAAACAATATGAGCAATGCTGTCTAAAACTAAATTCCAGCACAAACAGTTGGGGTCTTTTTCCCACTTAAATCAATATTTAATGTCTATTTATTTATATATTTGGTAGGTAATCAGCCAATCATTATCACAAAATAAACACCTTGCCCTGAATGGGTTTACAGTAAAAAGACCCGCTGACATTATACTTTATCCTTTAATATGTACGTATTTGTTGACCATTTTTTTTATTTTATTAAAATACACCCCAAGAGCCAAATGGCCTAAAGATATATCTCCAACTCAAATGTTTCATGGCTAAGAGGTAATTTTAGGTCATGTGTAATCAATGTTATGTAACAGATATAACAGAATCTTATAATCAGACCACACTAGTATAACAGTCAGTAGAAGTTACTGAAGTATATGTAATCCCTCTTCTCTTAAAGCTTAAGTTGACCCCCATTCTAGTAGAGTGCAGCAGCTTTTAACGATTTTGTGTCTTTAGCGGCGTGTGTGGCGAGTTCCAGCCTGTTTTCCCTTGTGAAAAAGAAGTATAACTTTACCATACTTTTAAAAAGAGTACTTGTTTAAGTTTTAAGTTTAAGTTCAAACTATTTCAGTAGCAAATTTACTAAAGTGCAAACTGGATGCCATTTTTTGGACACATACAAATGCAATGTATAATGTATACAACATAAAATAAAATATAATTAGATAACAGTTACATAATATTTAATATCATATATTATAATATATGCATGTGGTGGTATGTTAATAGGTCAAAAACAATTTCATTGTACAAACATTGGTTTATATAATTCACATGAGGCTACAGGAATTTATTTGCACTCTTGGCTGACCGCTACATGATGGCTTCTGTTTGCAATAAGTACTTGCCCATTTACCTTTAAAGCAACTCCTTTGAAGTATTACAACCCTTTCCTTCCACAATATACATATAAAACACAATATGCTTTTCTTCTCTGACTTTTGTCAAGCGGGAGCGCAGAATTGGAAACCCTGAGTGGAGCCCCCTGCAAAGCTCCCTTCATTTCATAAAGCAGTGGAATTCTCCTAAATGAAGGGAAAAGCTCTCACTTCCCCCATAAACGACACAACTGGGCCGTTTAACAATCTCTACTCAAATAGCCTCCAACCAAAGTAAATAGCCTCGATTGCTGGTTAATTTATTAGAGACAAGCATGGTGCTGAGATCAAACAGGTCGTGGTCGCTAGCAGCACCTCCACTGCAATGAATTTGCTGACCCTGCAGCCCTCAACATTTTTCTAAAGGGGCATGTGAGAGACAAAGCCAAAGAGAAGAGGAGAGGATTGGGGTGAAACCCAAGGCCTCACATGTGGTTTGGGTTTACAGTTTTTTTTTGCCTTTTAATGTTGAGGTCTCTTTTTGATCAAGCAGGGTCATGAGCTACTGTTACATGCTAACAGGGAACAGAAACACAGTGGAAGTAAGGAGTAATGATGCCATGGTGTCAGGTTAGCTGAGAGAAACCCATTATTGGTTGATAAAAGGCACAAAAATACCCAGGTGCTGCTGTATATCTCCACAAAGTGTTAGGTACACACTCAGCAGGGCATGCAAATGTGCAACAGAGCCAATATCCCGCATATATGCACAAATACCACACACAACTTCTGACAATCCAAGTGCAATAAAGCTGTACAAGTTGACTGATGGCCTATTAACTTTGGCGTGTTTGGCCCTTAGTTTGCTAAAGCCATTCTCTGGTTTCATTAGTGCATGTTTTAATATATGGTTATGGGTTGAGTGAACACACTTGCGTACACACACACTCCGCAACTACACAAAGTGTCGTGCTTTCATTTTCAGCATCAGAAGTTACATTGTTTAGCCGAAGCTTGAGGCAGAATAACCATAGACTTCAATTTTGTGGCCCACTGCTTGAAATGTACAACATGCTGTCATAAACAATGTTATATTCATGTTGTGTATGCTTAGTTTAAATAACACTTTATCATAATTAATGCAATTTGACACAATTTCTTATTCTTTCTGTTCTGTCTGATTTTGACTGATCAGAACATTTGGAGCTGTTTGAAACTATACAAACAGGATAATTTCATATCATTCTTAAAAATCTGAATTCACAACTTGCGTAAATAAGTGATTTTATTGTATGTGCACTTGTTGTGTACATCAACTCTTAAACATATATTTAAAAAAATAGTACTTGTGGGTAATAGAATCTAAATGAAATTAAAGGCCACAGTGTATTTTAAGATATTTTCACATTCATGACTATGTTTTCTTGACACAATTCAATTCAAGATTATTTGTATAGCGCTTTTTACGATACAATCGTTGCAAAGCAACTTCACAGGAAATTAAGTTTCTAAAATAGATTTATACTGTAGAAATTCAATATAATTAACTTATGGCAAACTGTGGTTAATTCAGTATAATCGCTGATGGTTGGCTTCCTCTGAGGTCCTCCGAGGGGTTGTCATCATCTCTTCTCAGGTGTTCGGTCATCTCAGATCATTTAATCAGACAATCATGTAGTATACTTAAAAAGTGCACATTGCAATGTCAAATTAAAAGTTTTACTTTAAAGTACATTTAAAATCATTATGTTTAATAATCTTTTAATAAGTGCACTTCTTTTGATTTGTTGACTAGCAAATAAAATCACACCATTCAATATCACATTTAAATTACTCAATTGTAACTGTATTTTATAAATATTTACATGAATGATTGTCAGTACATTCGTCAGTTCTCTTTAACCATAATCCAAAGGCAATAGAAGTCATTATGAAATTAACCATAATTCAAAGGCAATAGAAGTCATTATGAAATTACATAAACAAAGCCCTCTAAAGTTAAGATACTTGCATATAAACTGTACTATATTTTCCTTTAATTGCAGTAAACATAGTACACTAATACGTGAAAAAGATATAAAATAAAGGATGTAAAAAATTATTAAAAACAATTCATATCATGTGAATGTACACACGGACACATATACAGGTGCATCTCAATAAATTAGAATGTCGTGGAAAAGTTCATTTATTTCAGAAATTCAACTCAAATTGTGAAACTCATGTATTAAATAAATTCAATGCACACTCTCATCTGGCCGCGGTTTGTTCTGGGACTGAAGTAGTTTAAGTGAACGCGCAAAACTAAGGGGAAGGGGTAAGACAGAGAATTGGGATTCACCCTAAGCCTTTTTTTTTTTAATTGTGATGATTTTGGCTCACATTTAACAAAAACCTCAACAAATTAGAATATGTTGACATGCCAATCAGCTAATCAACTTAAAACACCTGCAAAGGTTTCCTGAGCCTTCAAAATGATCTCTCAGTTTGGTTCACTAGGCTACACAATCATGGGGAAGACTGCTGATCTGACAGTTGTCCAGAAGACAATCATTGACACCCTTCACAAGGAGGGTAAGCCACAAACATTCATTGCCAAAGAAGCTGGCTGTTCACAGAGTGCTGTATCCAAGCATGTTAACAGAAAGTTGAGTGGAAGGAAAAAGTGTGGAAGAAAAAGATGCACATCCAACCGAGAGAACAGCCTTATGAGGATTGTCAAGCAAAATCGATTCAAGAATTTGGGTGAACTTCACAAGCAATGGACTGAGGCTGGAGTCAAGGCATCAAGAGCCACCACACACAGACGTGTCAAGGAATTTGGCTACAGTTGCCGTCAGAGGCATCTTACCTGGGCTAAGGCAGTAAGGAGAAGAAGAACTGGACTGTTGCCCAGTGATCCAAAGTCCTCTTTTTAGATGAGAGCAAGTTTTGTATTTAATTTGGAAACCAAGGTCCTAAAGTCTGGAGGAAGGGTGGAGAAGCTCATAGCCCAAGTTGCTTGAAGTCCAGTGTTAAGTTTCCACAGTCTGTGATGATTTGGGGTGCAATGTCATCTGCTGGTGTTGGTCCAATGTGTTTTTTGAAAACCAACGTCACTGCACCCGTTTACCAATACATTTTGGAGCACTTCATGCTTCCTTCTGCTGACCAGCTTTTTAAAGATGCTGATTTCATTTTCCAGCAGGATTTGGCACCTGCCCACACTGCCAAAAGCACCAAAAGTTGGTTAAATGACTATGGTGTTGGTGTGCTTGACTGGCCAGAAAACTCACCAGACCTGAACCCCATAGAGAATCTATGGGGTATTGTCAAGAGGAAAATGAGAAACAAAAGACCAAAAAATGCAGATGAGCTGAAGGCCACTGTCAAAGAAACCTGGGCTTCCATACCACCTCAGCAGTGCCACAAACTGATCACCTCCATGCCACACCAATTATTGAGTTCATATACAGTAAATTAAAATACTTTTTTTATTGGTCTTATGAAGTATTCTAATTTCTTGAGATAGTGAATTGGTGGGTTTTTGTTAAATGTGAGCCAAAATCATCACAATTAAAATAACCAAAGACTTAAACTACTTCAGTCTGTGCATTGAATTTATTTAAATTGCATTTATTTCACAATTTGAGTTTCACAATTTGGTTGAATTACTGAAATAAATGAACTTTTCCACGACATTCTGAGATTTATTGAGATGCACCTGTATTAATATAATTAATTACATTCATATATATTATATTATTTTATTTTATTATTTTATTTAATAATTTTTTTTTATTTTTAATAAATTTATAAATATTTATTTTATTTTATTCTATTATTATTTTTTTAGTTATTTTTTTATTATTTTTTTTACCATTTGATGTATGCATTATTAAAACATTATATAAAAATATGTTACCCTGGACCACAAAACCACAAAACCTGTAGCACAATAATCTGAAAGCTGAAAATTTAAGCTTTCCATTGGTGTATAGTTTATTAAGATAGGAAAATATTTGGCCGAGATAGAAATATTTTAAAATCTGGAATCTGAGGGTGCAAAAAAAAAAATCATTGAGAAAATTACCTTTAAAGTTGACCAAATGAATTTCTTAGCAATGCATATTACTAATCTAAAATTAAGTTTAATATATTTATGGTAGGAAATGTACAAAATATCTTCAATGGAACATGATTTTTACTTAGTATCCCAATGATTTTTGGCATAAAAGAAAAATCGATAATTTTGACCCATACAATGTATTTTTGGCTATACCCCTATAAATATACCCCAGCGACTGGTTTTGTGGTCCAGGGTCACATAAGGAACTTTCGCACCACAGGAACCTTTTCATAGTACCCGAACTAATTGTGGAACTACCCACTTTTTGGTGTGTTCACACCATGGGAACTAGGAACGGTTTTAGATCCAGGAACTCCGTTTGGTGGAACTAAATTAGCTCCTACTTCAGAGTAGGGGCTAAAACAGTTCTAGGAACGATCCGTGACGTTAGTGTACGCTGATTGGCTAAATGCGTACGAAAACGCCCTCACCTGCCATGATCTAAAACACTGTGTAAACATATACTGAGTAAACATTGTATCATACTGAGAGCATTTATGAACGGCATTTACCTGAAGACTTTGTCTACGGCGTTTTGTGCTTCTATCAGCCTCAATGAAATGTAACACTGCAAATTGTCGTTGGAGATTCTTAGTCTTCCTTTCCGTTTTTTCAATCGCTTGACGTTCTTCTTTGTTTACATTGTTGAAAGCTGCACACAAATGACGTCACTGTTGACCGGCTTACGTCACTTCTTTGTACCCACTGTCGGTGCGAATGCAACCCATTAAATGGTACTGGGAAATAGTTTGCGCAAAATCATCCCAGTACTTTAGTACTGTACTTTTATTTCTGGAACTACAGCAGTGCGAAAGGCCCCATATTGTAATTAGAAAAGTTAAATGTATGCTGCCGTAAATAATAAATACAATGGTATTAAAAGGATGGGCATTGCAGTATAAGAAAGGGTCAAACGTGATTTATGTAACATTGCCCTCCTGAATGGTTAAAAGTCACATCAAAGGGTATTTTACACTGAGAAACAAATGCACTCATACATGCTGGCAACACTCTACTGCCTGCTGGGAAAATTTGTTAGTCACTTCCTACTACCTTTACCTCGACTGTATTAAGGCACTGGTTACTAGGACACCAGAAACTGCTGTCCATGGTGCTGCGGTGCTGTTATTTGCTAATTAGTGATAAAGACATTTCCTCCCTAAAGACCTGCATACTGTGATGCAGTTCCCCTTTCATTCACTGCCAAATCAGCGTTTTTTGTGGTCAGGCTTTTGTGGTATACTCATAATAATTCCTTGAAGTCCTCAGTCAACACCTCCTTAGCATTATGCTAAGCGTCTGTGGTTCGAACTCACACAGAAACGGTGGTTAGAGATTGACGTAAATGGAGGGTAGCTTTTTTTCTTTTCTTTGTTTTATTAAACTCATTCACCATGCGTCACCTAACTCGGTCCAAGCGAAGCGGGAAAAAAAACAGTATAATCACAGTCTACATGTGTTGTGAATTACACTGCACATGCACAAGGCCCGTTGGTAGCATGCAGTATAGTCACACTGCATTGCATTATCAGTTTCTAGTTAAGTGAGGCTTCAGACAACTGCTCCACAGATGATTCTCTGGGGATTTTTTGTCAGTTGTACAATGAGTTTTCCAATAAGTGTTGGGCTGTGTTTTAAGTCAACTCAAATTTTGTAATCAAAATCCAGTCATTTCAATAAGAAGACACACCAATTGGAATTTAGAATAACATAGATTTGCTGTGTTGACCAAGAGAGAGCAGCTTGGTTTGAGTTTCGTGTAAGATGTGATTCATACACCTCTACACATCTTGATGATAGACTATGAAAATTTTTTCAATGAGCAAAAAGAAAACACACACAAATATTTCCTTTAAAAACACCCCATATACTATAACATGACAGACAAGCGAGGGATGAATGTGTATAAGTGTGCTTTATCAATACCGTGTGCTGTATCTGTATCTGTGTTTGAAATACATACCATTTGAAAGGACTAGGAGAAAGGGGCTGGCAGGCTTCTTGGAAGCAGCGTAGCTTGCTAAGTTAGGACACATCTGTCGAACTTGACACACAGGCTGATTAATGGCAGAGTGCTAAATGTTGCGCTCACCAGCCAGAACTGTACATGCAGTACAGCTCACATTGCACTCAGACACACGTGAACGCACACATATATTACACCTATATTTGAATATTGTTAGAGTACATAAACAGAGCTAGGCTTTCCTGTATACACACAACATAATGAGTTTAAAATGACTTAATTTATGAACCTGTCTGATGCATCAATGAGGTCAAATCTATTTTAGTTTTGCCAATTCAGGTCATGCATTTCATGTTTAGAGCTAATTTGTTACTTTTAAACTCCAGAGACGGTGACAAATGTGACTTTTCAATTATAAATCGGTGTGTTCCCTGGATTTGTCATTCATTACGATTGCCCTCTAAATGTGTGACAAGCCTGATGAATTGCTCACTGCTGACCAGGGAATGGGTGCCAATGCCAGTAGTCATCATTCTAACACATACTATATATGTCATACGGATATAAACTATATACTAAATATAAGTGGAAGATTTTGTGACTTTGTGGCATACAGTAAATGGGTGTTTATTTATATGCCGGTTAGGCATTTTTGGATAATATACTCCCTTAAAGTACACTTTTCATACTTACACTCATTAGTTTACTTAATTTTTCCAACAGGGACTATACAATCCATGCATTTCAGAAGGTTTTTTTTATTATTATTGTCTAGTTAAGGCTAATTTCAAAGTTAACATTTCATATATCCTATGTCAAATCTCAATACTTTTTTTACAATTTTCACACACTGTGATTATTTAACCCTGTATGTAATAAGTGTAATTTGAAAATTGTTGTAAGGTATTATTATTATTATTATTATTATTATTTAGGAATATTGCAGTATAGACATTTTTTTTAAATGCTCAATGGACAAAACCAAGTCCAGACCAACATTTTCTTCTCGTTGGTGAAGCCTTGTTACTCTTACAACAAAATATGATCAAATAAATGATGACTGCATAATAAAAAAATCTAAACAATAAAAAAAAAAAAATAAAATAACCCCCTCCCCCATGGCTATAATCCAATAATCATGCTCGAAGTTGAAGAAACACTAATTTAAAACCTGTGTGATCCAGAGCTGGCTGGTTCTGGGCTTGACCAGTCCAGGTATTGGCAGCATCTCTTGTGCTGGCTCTATGTGGAATGTGTTGACAGGCTCAATAGATCTTGTTCTACAGCCAATTAAGGTGGGAAGTCTTACATTTTGATAAAGTTACTTCATTCTTACAAAGTACTGCCCACAAAACCACTAAGCAGGGCTTTGATTGTTAATAAATTTGCCAATAAACATTCTATGGAATTGAATATTGCTGACATAGGCCCATTATTCAGTGTTCCTCAATCAAGTTCATGTTGTTGTGAAATGAACTGAAGTAACACTTCATCTATTGTGCCATCCTTTACAGGCTGTCAGGCTTCCATGGGGCTAAAGCCCAGTTTTTGGTCACGGGAATAATGACACATGGCTCCTGTAATGCTACTCGCTCAGATTCCGGGAATCCCTGCAACAGCCAACTGTGTGGAAATCCAATACACAATATGCTGTTATATCTGAGAGCTCAAGCCACGCACAGCATCATTCCCTCATAGAAACAGCTGTCCTTTCAAGGAGAGTAATCTGATAGCAAGCGAAAAGGATTGTATATTTCTTTTGACACAGGGCATAAACTTGTTAAGGGTTGTTCGAATCAACCGGGATGTTTCTAGTCTATATAGTCGATTTCAATTTGTACGTATTGAAAGGTTGTTTCATCTCCTTTGGCTGTTTGGACAGGATGTCTCTTCAAACTAAAACAACTGACAGAATTAGGTTATGGAGAAGGAAAAAAATGGTTATTCTGCTAAAAAAAATACAACAACTGTATAGATGAGTTTGACAGCATCAGAGGAACATTTTTAAAGAATTTGAAATGAAAATAAAACGTTAACTTTCACATACATCATTGGAGTCTCTGGGACCACCCCAAAACTGAATAAATAAACTGAAAAAAGTGGCAGCTGTGGTTACCAGAACTTTAATACCAAATATACCGTAGCAACCGTTTTACAGCTTGAACTTCAATTTTCCATAAATCTTTCCCAATAATCTGTTTTGTGCCTTTTATAATACACTGATAATCACATTAATATTCAAGGCCATTGCCACTCCCTCGTATATAGGTTTTCGATCACAAAACATAATCAATATATTGTTTTCTGTGAAGGAGCAAGCAAGATGATTTTCACACCATTTTGACATGAATATTCTAGCCTACAAGACTCACAAGTCTTATTCAGAATTATTCAGTATGGTGTTTTATGGCCTTATTTCAGCTAAATTGTTTTCCCCAAAACGTACTAACCACGCATTATCTTTTTTCCTAAAAAATGCAAACATATACATCAGTCTTGCTCATATGTTATTGTAGCACAGTTTAAAAAATACATAAAAATAAATAAGCATGTTGGCCAATAGTATGTTATAAGTAGCTGAAATAAGCACAAACGTCAGGGCATGTCAAAATATCTCAAGTGCCCCAAAATCACCTCAGACCCCAGAGGCTTAAAAACACAGGTGGTAAGAAAAAATACACACAATGATTCAAAGTTCATCACAAGTAACTTTTCCAAATATGACAATAAAATAATTCAATAAACATGAATTTAACAACATCATATGACAAAAGAAACCCAATGCACATTAATAGATCAGAAAAAAACTTAGAAACCATTATTTCACTGAAAAACCATCAAATGTGAGCTTTTGTTTTATTTCTGGGAATGCTAATTTAAAGTGTTTCACTTTCAGTTATAAGAAGGCTTGTTTTTATCAAGTTTTTACCATAGCATTTTTACAGTTACCATTAAAATTACAATATTTTTTTACAGTGTTGATGATTTCTTGATGGAGTACCAGTAACCCCACCATCCCGAGAATAGATTTAGCTCATTTAAATGGACAATAAGAGGGGCCAGGGGAGGGAGAATCATTGTGTGATTGTGTTTTCTCTGTCTTACACTCCCTTTACAGGTGGAATTTACACACAAAGGCTGTCGAGCTTCTATCTGCTTATCTGAGTGGACGCAGCAGTTTTGAAAAGCTCTAACAGGATTAAATTGAGGACTGTCGAACCACAGAGCTGCGTGGTGACAAACCCTTCCCACATCTCCCTGATCGCTCTTCTATATACTCATACAAGAACAGTAAAACAAACAAAAACAAAAATAAAACAAAACAAACAAAAAACCTTTTGCAAGAACACAAAAATATGCAAGCCTGTGTCCACCAAAGAAAATTATTTTATATAAAAAATTAATTACCTAATATGTTTTAAAATAAGAAAATCAAGTTGTGTTTTGTATAAAGTTGGACTTATGAGATTTAAAGTTACACCACAAGATACAAAGTTGCAAATACAACAAAAAGTTGCAATAATTTTTTTTGCTGAAATCTTAATTCATGCATTAATCACATCACGTCTGGATTATTGCAATGCTCTATTTCTTGATCTAACTAAAAAACGTATTGCAAGGTTCCAGTATGTTCAAAACTCAGCAGCAAGAGTTCTTACCTCCACCAGGCATTCTGCTCATATTACTCCTCTACTGCATGATCTGCACTGGCTACCTGTGGCATCCCGTATACATTTTAAGAAATTATTTCTAACTTTTAAGGCATTAAATGGTCTTGTGGCTCCACATCTGTCTGACATACTGCACTCCTACTCTCTACCCCAGTCACTCAGATCATCTGAGCTTGGTCTTTTGTCCATTCCTCATTATCGGCTGTCCACTGTGGTAGGTCATTCAGTGTTAATGCTCCTAAATTATGGAATTCGCTACCCCTCACACTTCGTAATTTATCTTCTTTATCTACCTTCAAGATAATTTGTATTTTGGATAATGTGGCTATATTTGGCCTTATGTGTTTGTATTGTCTATTTGGGTATGTAAATGTTTTGTATAGCACTATGTAAAGTGACCTTGAGCAATGGAAAGGCGCTATGTAAATAAAACTTCTTCTTCTTTTTCTTCTTCTTTTACACTATTCTTTTAATGACAACTTTATGTTCTCAGTATCATCTTCAAAAAAGTATACTAAAACTTCTCAGAACTAATTAGACTTTTCTGAATACATTTTGCAATTACTTTTAACTAATTACTTGTAACTTTTTAACTTTACTTTTGCTGTATTAGTAGAACAAATAATACATGAATGCAAGATTCAAGATGGAGTATCCAAATACTTTATCATCATTTTGAACAGTAGGCCGGTTTCAACAGTTTATCTTGAAAAGTGTGCTTATAATACCTTAATTTAACATAAATGCCACTTACTTTGATATTTTGTCATATAATAATGAAATTTATACTTAAAGTGTCTTAATTCTTTTACTTTTAGGTCCCTTGTACATGCATACGAAACAACTAAAAGGGATTTCAAACAGCAGGAACGTGCATTGTCTGTGTTTGCATGTGTGTCTGTGATTATATCTGTCTGTCTCTGTATAAAAGAAGTTTATCTCCATCTCATCTTTGGGCCTGTGTTGTATCAGTGTTGTTTGACCCATTTCTGTTCTTATATACACACTGTGTGAGAGGGTAACGCTGCTGACACAACAGGATGTGTTAGCAAAACAGCCACTGGATCATCTTTCCACACAGCCCAGAATAAGGTAACCATGCAGATCTGTGATTTGCTTCTTTCGCTAAAAGATTGGGCAAAAGCATACTAAATATATAATAGTTCATGTCTACACTTGATCTTTGATACAGAAAGTTATAAACTGATGACTGCTTGATCCCATAAGAATAAGTTTCGCCATGTGAAACACATGTTTAATTGCGTAAAAACTAGACCGATTGCACAACAACTTACAAATTAAATCAGGTCAAGGTTTTTAACCTGTTAGCCAGCACTCCCCATTTTGGGATTTTGGGACTCACAGTTGAAAATTAAATTATAACAGTTGCTGACTTCAGTGTGCTACACACACAATTTTGGTGTCTTTGCAAAGAAGACCATTTGGGCTTTACTATCACTATCCATCATCCTGAGTTGATAATGCTCAAAAATATAAAAAAGTTATAGAGACTGAAGTGCTTTGAAAAAAGTGTACCACACTGAATGAAAAAATAATAATAATTGTATTTCATATCAAAATACATGAAATAAGTCCTGGAGCCATCCAGAAAAGTAATGGGTTGAAAGTCACATGTCTCATGAGTTTATGTTTCAAATCTGAAGAAGATACCATGAAAAATTTGATTTACCTGAGACTATATATAGCCCCCCCCCCCCACACACGTTTGAGGAAATATATTTATTTACCAAATGTATTGAAAGAGTTCTACAAACTATTAAACTTTTTTAGTCATTATACATACCACTGCATTTTCAATTATACAATTATTATAGACAGAATCTTAGACATCATATAAGTGATTTATTTGACCACAAAAAAATACAATAAGAATAATTTGAGTAATAAAAAAGAAAGAAAGAAAAACAAATGCATTACATGAATTATCAGCCACACAGATACTAATCATACAGATATAGCCACATTCCACACAAAACACACATACAGGTATATTAAAAATGTAAAAAAAAGTGTATTTTGTCCAAAAAGCCGATCGCTAAGTCCCACCCCATCAGATGATAGGTACGTCACAGCGCTCGTCACAGCCCTCGCGAGAGCCCTCATTTTGTGTCTCATTTGGCTTTTTACAACAAAGACGCAGTTTTTGAGTGTGAGCTATTCCAAAATGAATACAAACAATAACTATCCCTGAAGAAAGGAGACGTAAACAAAGGAATATCCATCCATATAACAACGTTATTGCTTCGTTGGACTAAAATGCTCAATCTGATGTTGTTCCGTGGACCCTTACCTCTCTAACTAAACCAGGATTTACAGCAGTGGATGTGTTTGTGACTCAATATTACACGAGGCTGGTATGTACTGCTTTTGTATTATGGATGTTGTGATGTTACTGCTTACACAAATTTAGCAAATACATTCCTTGTAAGCTTTCCATCGAAAAAACTGTGATCTATCGTCGATGCATGAGGCTTAGACCTTCAGAATGATATATAGTTTGTCAAGATTAAATTTTGTCCCCTTTTTATTTAATCTATTTGTAAACAATGACATGTGCAAACAAAGAGCGTTCAGTGCGATGGCGTCCTCGTGCAACTTAAAGAGTTAAAAGGCTTCATCAAGACTGAAATTCAGCATTATCTTGCCCTCTGTGTTGTAAAATATCACTGCATGTTTATCTCCATGCAAGTACAACATAGTGGTGCTTCATTCCTAAATAACTCACAAAGGCAGTCACTTGTTTTGGTCCTAAACGAATCAACATTTTGTATGAATCACTTCAATTAATGATTCAGTGAATCACTCATTTTGACAGTTACAGTACTTGACCTCACCTACTGGTATATCATATTTGTAAGATGCTTCGGATAATAGCATCTGTTAAATTAATACATGAAATTTGAAATGTAAATATAAATGTATGGACCTAACCTGCCGAAAGAGTCACTAAAATGTCCCCACAATTAACACAATTTGAGGTGCAGAATTAGTTGTTGTATATTAGAAAACATTTAATTTTTTGTTATTTCATATTCCTGTAGAAATTCACAATTTTATGATCCATTCATCCAAAATTAACTTTGCTTCTCTTTCTGAGATACCTTTCTTTACCCTGAGCCACACTTCCTTCTAGAACAGTAAGCACAGTAGTTGTAAATGGGTTCACGCGTGATATGACGTGATTGTGTAACAAAACTGTTGCAACATTATGAAGAGCACCTAGCAGATGGCGGGAACAAAATAGAGAGAGATTTGTGAATGTCGCCAGAGGAGCTGGCACATAAGTTCCCAGTTTTATCCAACAACTGCATATCTTCAAACCCTCCCCAGTGGCCTTATGCAATAACAATGGTAATTGCTTTAGTGCAACATTGTCAGCATACTATAGAGAACAGTCATAACTCACAGAGCTCCTCGCGGAGGGTGATTGTCATTGTTTTTTTAAAACAGAAGTGTTGTGTCTGAAAACAGTGGAAGATACATTAGTGTAGATTCATCTTTGTGTCATAATCATTTGGGATCCTTCTGGAAGAAATTGTAGTTTTGGAGTTCTTGCAAAACCGACAGTTGATTTGATGAATGTCATTGAAATATAGAGAAAGACAGCAGAATGTGTACCATCAACATACAGTAACTGAACATTTCAGTTAGGAGTTAGACAGAAAACAGAATAACAGCTAAATGTAACACACACACACACACACACACACACACACACACACACACATTCTGTACATGTATATGTATTAGTGTTATATATTTTTTTAGGCTTTTAAATACCAAGACTCAACCAATTTCTGAAATTTTCCAGCTATGATCCTTGGAGAGTCTTTGCCACTCAAACTATCCTCCTTGCTACATGTCCTCTTCCAGACAGATTTGTAACATTTCTTGTTGATTGGAACTTCTTAATTATTTCCCTGATGATGGAAATGGGAATTTTCAATGCTTTAGCTGTTTTCTTACAGCCAATTTCTAATTTGTGAAGCTCAACAATATTTTTCTGCATTTTAGAACTATAATCTTTGGTTTACTCATTGTAAGGATGATTAAGTGAATTTGGCCTTTGTGTTACCTCGGATTTATAGTCCTGTAACAGGAAGCCATGGCCTTACATTTTCGTGTTTGCAGTCACCCTGGTGTGCTGTGGGAATGGTAATATGTATGGGAATATTCTTTGGAGATATTTTACTCATAAGAATTTCTATGGTTGTCAATAACCATTACCATCGTGTATTAGAGAAAAAACATTTATTTCATAATGTGATTCACCCCCCCCCCCCACACACACACACACATTTTACTTGTAGAACATTTAGATTTTTGTGATTAAAAAAAGAATAAACAATACAGATTTATTTTCACAGGCTTCTGAGTACATATTTACCAAGGGTGCCAATAAATCTGACCCGTAAATTGGAACCATAATGAGACATTTTTCAGCTTTTCCATCCAGGGTGGAAAATGGGGGGGGGGGGGGGGGGGTATGACTGGCTTCATATATGCCATGACCATTAGTTTCTCTCACATCAGTGGACTCACATGTGCATATATGTGCATATGTATTTCCAGTTGCCCCAAATAAAATACAATTACATTTGTGAAATGTCAACATATTTACAGTGTGATCCTTAGCAATGATATAATTTAATTGACAGACATCTAAAGTAAAAGCACTTGCTTAATATCACATTTATTTACTGGAAATAATGTAGCATGTGGACGAACTCGCTCATTGCATTGCTCCCAAAATATTTACTCCCAAAAGCTTTTGGACTAGATTTTGATAAATACATTTAACAAAATAATTTGATTTCCAATTCATATTACAACAAAAGTTTTTATTCGAAAATGTAAAACTCTCATTATCTAAAATTATTTAAAAAAAAATGCGTAAGAGGCAAATAAGATATTCTTGTTGATGTGGAAGATACAGCCAAGCGGCTAATTTAATTATGAACTTTGACCCTGAAGAAGAAGCCTGGGGAAGCCCTTAAGTTATGTCTTTAATGAGGCGCAGTAGACAATAAACTAGTAAATAGGTCATAGAATTGAATGAACCCTGTTTGTAATTTATTCAGTTAGTTTAAAAAGGTCTTTTTTCAGAGGCTTGATTGATTTATGTTAATCTGAGTGTAACTCAAATGTGCAGCGGCATTGAGAACTGCATCAGTCTGCAGTTTCCAACATAGCTCAATTTGTTTGTCTGAATAAACAGCTAGTAGAGCTGCCTATCCATCATTAATAGCTTCTGCTTATATGTCCTTTTATAGCAATGAATATAAAACATCTACTTTGAAATTTGATAGATTTCATTAAATATTATATTTTATACATTCATTTAAAAAAAATAAGATCCAATATCTGATTAGCATGTTTAAGTTGTGCATACTTGTCAGCTGGACATGCTTCTCAACTCTTAAAACAGCCATCAACAAATGCTGCTTATGACATTTTCTGCATATTCACATTTATTCAAAACAAGCTGCACCAATAAAAGAGATTAATGTTCATTGATTGATTTGACATCAAAGCAAGATGATGGAGGTGAGACACTTTGAAAGTCTGCACCACTTATCCAAGTAATTGTTGTTAATTAGATGACCTCTCACCTTTGCTAATCACCCCCCGGCAATGCTCATTTTCAGATAGTAAAAAGCCTATTATCAACCCTCATTGCAGCCTGTAAATGTTGTTAATTAAAATGCATCCATTAAAAGTTTCTAAACACATGGAAGCTGCTTGCTATATTGGCAAAAGGTAAGAAATGATTGGGCGTATGTAGATGTAGTATCTGCTAAGCATGTCAGTACAGAGCTGAGGTTTCCATAAATACTTTTAAACCGCTTTCGTATGCTTCCGTACTTGCTCCTTTGACCCCCATCTTAGTGAAAGGTCTCCCTCAGCTCAGAGAAGATCATGGACTGTTTGGTAATAAGACCACTTTATATTGTTCTTCCGTCCACCTCAATTATAGCACATCTCGAGCTTGCCAAATTTTTCTGAGAGGGCTGTGACATGGTTATTTGTTGGAGAGGTACCAGGGGAAATTCAATTAGTTATGCTGTGACTCTCCCATAACAAAATACTTTGTTTTCATTAGTGGACACCAGGGTGTCTATGTAGTAGGTTAAAGTCAACTCTAATTATTACAGAAGCGATGGATGGAAATAATCACATGTCAAGGGAATACAGCCGATCTGAATTGCCATTTTTATGCAATTCTTTCTTTGTAAAATATATGCATTTTAAAGCCAGAAGTTATGTTTTGGTAACTTTAATTACATCAAGTCTTTATGATTATTATGTGCTTCACTGAAGAAAAAAAATGGTCATGTAGAAATTTTACAATTAATTAATTCATTACATTTACATTACATTTATGCATTTAGCAGACGCTGTTATCCAAAGCGACCTTACAGTTCATTCAAGCTATACATTATTTTGTTTATTTTTTATTTTGTCAGTATGTATGTTCCCTGGGAATTGAACCCACAACCTTTTGCACTATTATTATAATTATTTCTGAAGGATCATGTGACACTGAAGACTGGAGTAATGGCTACTGAACATTCAGATTTGCCATGACAGAAATATAACATTTTAATACATATTACAATAGAATAATATTTCACAATATTACCATTTTTACTGTATTTTTGATCAAACAAATGCTGCCTTGTTGCGCATATAATTTTTTCAAAAGCATTACAAACTTACCAGCCCCAAACTTTTAAATGGTAGAGATTATTTACTTTTTTTATATTTTACACAAAATGCTACTAATAACACTCAAAAACGTTTACTTTTTTTTTTAAACATCACAATTAACTGATTTGAAAGAATACATATGATTTGTCCCTTTTAATTAAATATTATAATTTTCTGTTATGGTTTATCAAAAAAGACATAAAATTATGCATCTGCCAATCATGTAAGAACATTTTTGAACCACGTCATTTAAGTGGACTGAAAGAATTTATTCATTAAGATGACTATCCAGTTATTCAACAAAACCTTAGATTATTTAGGTAAGCATGTTTAATTGTCTCACATTGCTTGACTGTAAATCTGTATGTATGATACGCTGTGATAAAAGACAGGAATGTAGATTTTTGTCACGCTACAGCGGTATTTATGGGAAAAAGTAATTTGTAATCAAACAAACGACTCTGTTTTGAAAACATCTAAGGTTCTGTTACGCTATATGTACTTGTTAACAGTGTCACTATAGTTTCAGTTATTTCGCATGCAACAGATTGACGATAATAATAATAATAATAATAATAAAATCCATCATAGATCCTTATTCTTGTTCACAATGCATACACAAATATAAAGCTAGGCAAAGCCTTTATCTATTATATACATTAAGAAAAGTCCATAAAAATAGGGCCTGATGTACTGGTAATTAGTATTATTGATTTTCAGGTGTTTTAACCATACTTTGAATTATGAATTGTATTTTGTTGTTTTATTGTTGAAAGAAATATCCGTAAACTTATTGTAAAATGTCTTGCGAGAAAATTACCAGTACAATTTAATTTTTTTATTTGTATCGCTCTCTGCCTCTGTAGATCTAAACCAGAGCTGTTCCAGCTTTTCTATCTCCAGATTTTGGCCACGTGTAAACAACACCACCCAGCAGGCCCTTCCTGGCCAGAGAAAAATGCTTCTACTTGGCTCTACTGTTGTCTTGCAAGTGAATAACACACCAGCATGCTTCTGCAGCTCTCCCATCATAAGTTAAGGAAGCCAAGCTTTCTGAGCTCAGCGACACATGGCCAGATCCTTGAGAGAGCTATAAAACAGGCTATTTAAATCTAACCTAATTACAGTCTAGACAACTTTCTTTAGTACACCCAGAAAGCTGTGGATATCCATCTGCATTCACACACTTAGTCACTAGCATTCTTTAGGTTGGTTTAATCCAGACCGCCAGGCAGTGAAAAGATGCTTACTCACTGGGAAACTCATCAAGCCAATAAGAACCAGCTGCTTATACTGTACATTAAAGAGAACATGATGTTGGCTTATAGTAAAGGGCTGAGGAATTTAAAAAGACTTCAACGGTGCCAAGCACCAACCAAATTGGCCGATCTCTCAACCAGTGGTATAATTCTGTATGGGGTAAGTCTGTTTTTTTGGCAGACTGAGAAGTTTTTGATTACAGTGTACCCATCTTTTGATGGCTACTTCCAGCAGGATAATGCACCATGTCACAAAGCTCAAATCATATCAGACTGGTTTCTTGAACATGACAATGAGTTCACTTTACTCAAATGGCCTCCACAGTCACCAGATCTCAATCCAATAGAGCACATTTGGGATGTGTTAGAACGGGAGATTCGCAACTTCGTGATGCTATCATGTCAATATGGACCAAAATTTCTGAGGAATGTTTCCAACACCTTGTTGAAGCTATGCCATGAAGAATTAAGGCAGTTCTGAAGGCAAAAGGGGGTCCAACCCGGTACTAGCAAGTTGTACCTAATAAAGTGGCCAGTGAGTGTATATATGTGTAAGGAATAATTGACGATGGGCCGTTGAATTATTAGAAACATAATGCACACCCGAAGTGGTGTGGCCGTTACACCTCGGGTGTGCATTATTTTTCTAATAATTCAACGGACCGAAGTCAATTATTCCGCTTATACTACGGTTGCCACACCTCAAGACATCAATCAGATGATATGTTTCAAGGCATTCGTCTGTTTTTTCTACTTAAATCGCTATTGTGAGTAGGATTAATTCTTCTGCATCTCATCCAACACCTTCGTTGCAAATTCCAAAACGTCATTTTAAACCGTACGGAGGCTTGATAGCAGACTAATGCAGTTAATCGTAAGAGTAGCGCTAACAGCATTAACGCTTGTGTTAATGTGTGTGCACAGAGCCGATCCTAGACTTCTGGGGGCCCTACGCAAAACTGTGTTGACCGGGGAGGGGAGGGAAAGGGGGATGAATGAAACGCATTTGCTTAGGGCCCCCAAATCACTAAGTCCGCCCCCTGGATATGGTCATATAATGCGGTCAAGACCTGCCTTGAACTACGTTCGCCGTGCATTTCCCTGAAAATAATTGCACACCTTAGAACGTTCATCAGCCAATCAGATTCAAGCATTCAACAGCCCCGTAGTATAAATAAATAATATATATATATATATATATATATATATAGATATATAGATAGATAGATAGATGCTACATCCCTGGTGAAGAGGTTAAAACTATGGCTGAACAGTTGTATAATGTATATCCTACCCCACTTTTCACTTTTCTGACGTTTGGTTCTACACCCCCTCCAAAAAACTGCTGTGCTATATGGGGCTGTACTTAAATACATACTGTAAAAGGAAATTTGAAGCATATAGTGAGGATTCGGCATACTAAAGAAAAAAAACGAATCTGCCATCAATCTCTTTCATCCTATGAAGTTGAAAGCTTTCAAGATCAAACTTTTCCCAGACCATGCTTTTCAGTCATGTTGCATACTCATAAAGTAAATCTCCTCATAAACCATGAATATGCCATCCCGCTTCATATGACTGTGGTATTTTGAAGAGAAACAAGCCATAGGGTGGGAGCTCATGCTAACATGTTGTTTCTTTTTGAGTAAACCTGAGGTAACCCTGCTGGAATGTTTCATTTCAGATAAATCTGCAGCAACCCCATGACGTTTCTGTATACTTTGCAAGGTATGTCAATCTCAGTATAAAGGGTCTTCAGATGAATGCATACAAACAGTACACATGAGCTTCATTTTATTTATTATTATGGACCCATGTAAAGTCAATGTTTTAGGACATGGAATGATAGACTCAGAAATAGTGATGGGAATCGTAAATACATTACAGTAATCAGACTACACCAGTTGTGCTGAATGTTTTGATTCACTGAAAATAACCAATTCATAGTAAATTATTAGTGTCTACAGTGGTTGTGATCAGTGTCTTTGATTCTCTAAATAAGAAATGGCTCATTAGAGTCATTGGTACAGAGAGTTGTACTACACTGGTAGTTGTGCTAACTGTTTCTCGCTTTAGTAATGGTGTTGTTGCAGCACTGTATAAGCAGTGCAGCATCAGGAGTGTTTTTATTTGGTGATCTGTCCGCATAAGGTGGAAAAATGCTCATGCAAGAACCATTAATTTAGCCAAGCATCATTTGGTTGTGGTATTTTTTTTTAAATGAAACCAGCTCTAAATAACACTACCCATCTACAGTATACTCAAAAACACCCAACAAATCTAATATAATAATTGCTTTTAAACAGGTTTCCCAAAACTTCTGTTTTGCTCCTGTCTGTCAGTTATTATAGGTTGTCCTGGCCCAAATTTAGGCCATTGGTTTGATAAGAACTTAACATGTTGATCTGCTCAAACAAACAGCAGTGTTTTAAAAGAGGAAATGAGCCACAGTGTTGACAGACAACATGTGAATTGTTTACTATAAATGTCTCTGCATATTAAGCTGGAATAAAATTAAGTATTTTAATATCGAATAAATTGCACAATGGTTATTTCCCTTCCCCAGACTACATTTACATTACATTGACTTTTTAAAGTATGAAACACATTAAGAAGGTACACAAGAGTAAATGATATATGAGTCTAAGGCATTTCTCCCCCATGTTTCCTAGGCATATGTTAGTGATATAATCTTAAAGAACACACCAGAATAAATCTGCTTAAAGCCTTTGCTCATTTCTCCAGATGGCTCAGCAACCTCGACTATGCTTAAAGCGCTGACATATTAGATCAGCCAAGAGCTTTGCAAGGTTCAAATCCATTTAGTCATATATCTTATTCCCTCTGCAAATTAACACTGTCTCTTATGATAGCGAAGATTTATGATGATGCCTTCTTGCTAAATAATTTAGCATGCTTTGAGAATAAAGAATGACTAGACTCTGGCAGGATGAGAAATTCATCTGATATAATTATTTAAATATAAAAAAGTTTTCATTGTACACTTTAGCCACATTATATCATTGGTTCCAGTGTTATTTTAGTATTGTTTATATACTATTACAGTATTATTTTAATTTTCTTTTTCAAAAATATTTTTTTAGTTTTCATTTTTTAACTTTATTAAAAGTTTTAGTAATTTTATTATGTACTTTCTGTATTATTATTATTATTATTATTATTATTATTTAAATCACCAAGTACACATTAGTAATTTCAGTTAACAAGACAACATTTAAAATTTTTGCTTACGTTTCAAGTTTCTTTCCGTCTATATTAATTTGTAATAGTTTTAGCCAATATGGACTATAGATAAATGTAAGACATGGTTTTTGAAGTCACTGCAGTAATTCAAAAATTAAATAAATATATATAATATATAGTTAATATACATTTTCGTATATTATTAACTTAACTATAATAATTTATAATTCATAATAATAAATTACTCTCTTATACGCCAAGGCCCTTTTATACATACAAAAATGTATATCACTGTAAATCGCACAGGCAAAAAGCCACTGCAGAATGCATAAATGTAAATATAGTTTATGAATATAAGTATCGCAGTCCAGGATTTGAATATGGATGTTTCATTAACTTGACTCCACTAACCTTGTTGTCGTAACAACAATGTCTTCAAATGTCGGTCACTTGAAAAGGATCTCCCAGTTGACAGAACTGTACAAAACCAAAAGACTGATTCATACTAATCCTTCCCGTGTTAAACAAACACAGCCATTTGTCTCTGAAGGCTTCAAAAGTGTACATGTTTGTCTAACACTATAAAAAAAGACAAAAGTGGCCCTTGGAAGACGCAATGGACGTTTTCACCAGTTTTTGTGCCTCAACAACAATTAGATGAGTAGCTATTATATTTATTAAAAGACTTCGACAACAAAAGAAAGAGAAAACACTCATCTCCTAAGAGGATGATGAAAGGATCCTGATGGATGTTCCGTCATGACAAAGAACATCCATCAATCTTTTGGCACCCGATGAGAGAGTATGGAACACACTGCATTACGCAAACTACAGTTTGATTCGCCTCCTCCTCTAGAAGACCCACGTGCTTTCATGGCATCCCCAGGGTTCACTGATCACTTGGATCAGTTGGAGGTTGCTGATAGCACCTCTTTGAAGAGCTGCTTGCCTTCTTGAAGGATGAGTTCCTCATGGGAAAAATGGTCTGTCACACTGCTCCACCCCCTGCTGTCCCCACAATGCTTGCTAACAAGGCGTACATCGCACCTCGAAAGCCCTCATTCAGACTGTGTCACCATTCATGGCCATCACTTCCTTAAAGACAAATGCCTTCAGAAGGTCCCTTTCATCTTATTGTCAGAACTTCACTGTCTCCTTCCCAGTCGGGACCCTAAAGTAGAGGAATAGCCTGTTAGCGCTAGCTCAGGCCTTGACCCGAGGACCTCTCTACAAGGGGACCCCCTTTCAGAACACTTTTGTTCCAGAGATCGGTGCCCCAAACTGAGGCAAATCAGACCCCGATCGGCTCTTGGAAGGCGGGAGCCACCAGGAGTGCCATTATGCTCTCATTCATGAGTTAGACAAACGGAGCAGAGTGGACTGGACATTAGCGGCTCTTGTATGGGACAATGTCCACGCAGAGTGACAGCTCCAACTGAGAGTGGAAAGCAGGCACATTAGGGCCCAGATATACTCACAGCACAATTCTTATTATTTCTTCACTTAAGGGTAAAAAAATAATTTGAAATACCTTTGCATTGGTTTACTGTTTACAAACAACTCTACCATGCCTACGGAACAGATGCTTCCACATGAAATCTAACATGATCATCAGACATAAAACAGCATTTTTTTATTATTCCATAATATAATTAAATGTCGACCAATGCAGAGGTAATCATTACTGTCAAGCTTTGGGGTGTTGGTTGACTCCATCTACATTTTGATTATCGTTCTGAACTTCTGAATGCAATTCATATTCTTTTTTTCAGCGTTTGTGTTCAAAATGTTGTTTATTTCTTTATTTTTTATTTATGAAACTTACCCACATTCAAGTGTTTTAAAAAGAATGCATGAAGCTAGAATAAAATGTTTCTGTTCACAAGCAGATACTCTGTTCCTTCTTTTGATGTTTTGTATGTTCAGATATGCAGATAACAAAATGTATACAAATTAATACCTACTAGTGATATAGTAGTATAATTAAAGTATGATGTAAAGTTCACTTAAAAAAATATGAGTATACTTTCAGTATAAACCTACTAAACTAGTAGTTTACTGAGAACTATACTTCAAAGTGTACTAAAAATGCTACTACAAGTATTTAATTAGTAAACTATCAGTATAACTATAAGTTCCCTTTTAGTATAATTGCAGTACAAGCTAAAAACATTGACATAAACTAGTTGTGCACTCAAAGTTTACTACTGTTATACTTAAAGTATACTTGAAAGTATACTTTTATATACTAGAAAGTTGGCCAATTTAGTCCCAAGAATTATTGAAATAGTACACTTACAAATATACTACTAGTACACTGATATTTGTATGCTCACATTAAATTTTACTTGAACTTTACTTAAGTATTCTTAATAAAATAAACTTGAAGTATACTACTTTTTGGTAAGGGTATGTTTGCATGAGGTCTGCAGTTCACATTTCTTTATATATCACTTTATGCAAAGGATTGCTTTAAAGTGAACAGCGTATTCAACAAAAAATACAGTGTCACTTCCAGGTTGAACCTCAACAAATGGAACAGAAGAAATAAACTAGAGACGATTTCCATGTCAAAGAAGGCAGCACGGCAGAGAACATCTACTAGTGATGTCAATGAAGGTGTTTTATTTCCTGAAAGTTTGTTTTGGCAAGCTGTTTTTAACTCACAAAAAAGATTTTTACCTGATTTTGTTCAATGATTTTGTTTGTATTTGTTGTTTTGTTCCTTGCCTTGCCTTCCCTTACCAAAAGTAGTATACTTCAAGTTTATTTTATTAAGTATACTTAAGTAAAGTTCAAGTATGTTTTTAAGTATACTTTATGTAGCAAGTATACAAATATCAGTGTACTTGTAGTATACATATAAGCGTAGTATTTCAATACTCCTTGGGACTAAATTGGCCCACTTTCTAGTATATAAAAATATAATTTTAAGTATAACAGTAGTCAAATTTGAGCACACAACTAGTTTACATCAATGTTTTAGCTTGTACTGGAGCTATATTAAAAGTGAACTTAAATGTATACTGATAGTTACTAATTAAATACTTGTAGTAGCATTTTTAGTACACTTTGAAGTATAGTATCAGTATACTAGTTTAGTAGTTTTATACTGCAAGTATACTCGTAAGTTTTTTTAAGTGAACTTTACATCATACTTTAAGTATACTACTATGTCCCTATTTAGGTATTAATGTGTATATATTTTGTTATCTGCATATCTGAACATACAAAACATCAAAAGAAAGAACAGAGTATATGCTTGTAAACAAAAACATTTTATTATAGCTTCTTGCATTCTTTTCTTAAACACTTGAATGTGGGTACGTTTCATAAATAAAGAAATAAACAAAATTTTCAGCAAAAAGCTGAAAAAATAATATGAATTGGATTCAGAATGATAATCTAAAAATAGACGGAGTCAATCAACACCCCAAAGCTTGACAGTCATTATTACCTCTTCATTGATGACAATTTATTCATAACATTACACAGTTTTGATGCTGTTTTACGTATGATGATCGTGTTCTATTTAGTTATGTGACGTTCGACACCGAGGCTTCGAAGCTTGTATCAAAAAACAAAATTTCACATTGAAGCACTGTATTGGAGCTTGATTCGTTTTGCCAAAAGCACGTGATCTATGACGTCCGAAGCTTCATTCGCCTGAAAACCACGTGACCTCAGCGCCATTTCCTTTACATTATATTACATTATAATGTGTTAGCATTGTTTTCTTTTTAGCGTAATTTATATATTAAGGCAGTGTTAACATTGACAGATCACAGATTTAATTCATGAGTGTTGTGTTTGATTTATTTGAATTATTTTAGTGGCAGTACACCGACACAAATTAATGACTTTGACAATGGCCATTATTTTTACACAATAAATTAAAACAAGGAATCAGTTGTAGAACCAGATGTGAAACCAGCAGCTGTAATGAATCAAAGCACTTTGGCAGGTGTTATTCATTTTTATGACCACAAGATGGCCACAGCATGAACCGTTTTAAAAAGCTTCGAGTAATGAACCTTTTTCCGATTCAATTGGGTTGAAAGCTTTACTGGTTCAGAACGCTTCACTTCGCCATCACTAGTCAAATTACGCGTGGAAGCAAATGTTGTTTCAGTTTCTTCTTCACTTGTTTTTTTTTTGTTGGAAATTCGGTAAATAAGATGTGTATTAGCGCACCTACCATATAACAATGAAAACACGTACTCTAGGAGCACATGTATTTAGACTTTTTCGACATATAAGTAAAGTATACTTAAATATAATTTAAGGTATTTCTGAGAAGTACATAAAAAGTAGACTAAAAAGTATACTTACCATTTTTTTGTTTAAAAGAAGTATCGGAATAGCACACTTGAATAAACTTATTTTTTGTAAGGGTTGCCTTGCAACATGACTTCATATCAGTTCTTTCTTCAGTATACTGAATTGGTGCCTTAAGGGTTGATTTTAGGAGTTGTACAAATGTAAACTATGTATTATTATGTTGCAACAATCAGAATGTGGATAAGCTGTCCATGGCTACATCGCAGAGAGCAACTTTTACATCAAATTTTTGATTCACTAATATGCCATCCATTTTAGCTGTGCTCAAACTGTCAGAGCAAATAGCAAGTTCACAGATCAATATTTTGGAACCAGCTAACCAAAGTGTTTATCATCTCTTTTAACTGTATGTGTTGGAGAGTCATGATGCCAGAATAAACGCTAATTCCAGGGCCGCTCTTATTGATCAGTGCAAGAAAAAATCAATGCAACCGACTCATTTAGAGCTTGTGTTATACTGGATGAATTGAGATTTATTTTTGGCATTGAAAAAAGATAGATAGATAGATAGATGGTAGCTGGTTTGTAATTTATTATATTTTGGAATGTAATATACATTTTATTCCAGTATTCAGTGTCACATCAAATGCTGAAAGTGTCACGGTCCTGCTGGTGTGACCGGGCTGGCCACCAGATGTAACTGTGTCTGTGAGCACATGGCTTGTTGTGTTTGTGTTGTGCCATGTGCTTTCACCTGTCTATTGTCTGTCCCCTCCCATCCGTTCCGGGAGCCCAGAGCCCGCTCCGTTCCGGGAGCCGACAGAGTCCGCTCCGTTCCGGGAGCCGACAGAGTCCGCTCCAGAGCCCGCTCCAGAGCCCGCTCCAGAGCCCGCTCCGTTCCGGGAGCCGACAGAGTCCGCTCCAGAGCCCGCTCCGTTCCGGGAGCCGACAGAGTCCGCTCCAGAGCCCGCTCCGTTCCGGGAGCCGACAGAGTCCGCTCCAGTGTCACGGTCCTGCTGGTGTGCCCGGGCTGGCCACCAGATGAAACTGTGTCTGTGAGCACATGGCTTGTTGTGTTTGTGTTGTGCCATGTGCTTTCACCTGTCTATTGTCTGTCCCCTCCCATCTGGTTACCAAATCATTGTTTCAGTGGCTCCACCTGTGTATCCCTCGTTACCCTCGTTTGTCTCCCTATATAGCCTCCTGGTGTCTGCAGTCCTGTGCTGCTCCGTTGTCTTTCGTGTGTCTTTGTTAGAGAGTGTAATGTTTGACTGTGCACCAGTCTTTTACCTGCCTGCTTGTTTTTTCCTCCTCGGGGTGGTTTTTGTTCATTTTTGTTTAATTTTTATTAAATATCTGATTCCTCTGCACTTGAGTCCTCAACCTCATCTCTCTCATGACAGAAAGCATTCCAACATGCTGATTTACTGCTCAGAAAACATTTATTACTATTACTGTAATTAATCATTTGAATAATAATTAATATAATAAATTCAATTAATAATTTAGCATACTATTTTTTAATTCAAATTGAAATAACATTTCACAATACTATTGTTTTTACTGTATTTTGCTCAAATAAATGCAGCTTTAAAAAAAACATAAAAAACTGTAATTATTACAGACTTTTGAACTACTATAATACTGTCTTTATAAAATACCAAACAAATAAACACCATATAAATAAAAAAACAAAAAGGCAAATGTCACTTGGTTTGATATTTCGTCAAATAAAGACATCCATGCATTTTGCAGTGTGACTTAAGTGTTCACATACGTTTGGGGGCCTGAATTGCTTCTTTATTCTTCTGTTTTCCTTTCATGGTGGATCTATTAGGAGTACAGAAAGAAATGATGTTATATATATGTCTCCAGTGCTCACAGGGACCTTTTTATTGGATCCAGCCCTAACAAAATACTTTGAAAATGCCCTTTTCTCAGCTCCAAGTGTCTTTCTCAATGACCCCACCTCCCTTTCCCCTCATGATGACCGTCTACAGAGGAAGAGATCCATCAGGTCTGATTGGTCTCAGGCTACTGTTTGTGTCCAAGGCAATGAGGACTCTTTCTCTCATCTTATTCACTCAGCTCTTTAGGGGGCGTCAGAGTGCCTTGTTAGGACTGCTCAGACCTCACAGGATGAACCCTGGAGGTTACTGAGAGGTACCCAGTAATAATGGCAAGAGGGAGGGAGGGAGGGGAGGGGCTCCTGATGACAACCCCTCTTCAACTATTCCCGCCAAGACCTCAGGAGACACAGGGATTACTGAGGTGATGTGTGAGATTGACATCCTCACTTTAGTGTTTAATCTGTTTCCCAGTCTCGGCAGGGAGGGACGGTGTAGATAGGGTGGTGTTTCATATAATTACAGCATGTTTGTGGATTAGTGTCGTGTTAATATATCACATCGTGAGGCCACTTTTTATTGCTTCAAGCACATATGTATCTCTTTATCACTCGCTCGCTCACCCGCAGTTTGCTTTTGGCACAGCTTCCAATATGTACAATACATTATTGGACTGTTCCTGCTCTGTGGATAGGAACAGGAAAATCTGTTTTGATCAAAAGAGACAAGTGTGCTTCCAAGCAAAATAGTGAAATTCATCAGAGTGAACTATGGGATGATGAACTCCGCTAAACGTGACCTGAAGCGCTTGTGGATTCGCATTCAAAAATGATATCACCATCACCATGTTTTTTAGAAACACTGAGTAATGTAGGACAAGGGAAACTCGTTAAAATGTACGTAATGCATTAAGAAATACAGGCCTATCATTTGACTTTTCTCACATTTGTATTTTGTATTTTTCATGCTAAATCATGCTAAATACATCAGGCCGTAACCACAACAGAATTGTAATAGATCAACAGTAAATACCATTTTGAATTGAATATATAGTCTGAATGATTTATTGTCACATCCAATCAAATTTAAAATAAAGATCAGTAAGTGAGTTGATTTTTAGCAAAACTAAGTGTACACTGTGCATCCTCATGACACCTGCAGTGTTTACTGAGCTTTAATTACTGATTATCTGAAAAGAAACTGGCTATTAAAATACAGTTGAACTTGAGTTCACAGATAAAATACACACAAAATGTAATAAATTGTTATTGAATTCTTAATATGAGTTAAAATATTGAGTTAATGTACAATATAATATAAATGAGTTAATATGTTCTAAATACATGTAAAAATGCTTAACACTAAATGATTAAGATCATTAAATGTGGTTTTAATCTTGGTTTTAATAAATATAACATTCAATACACTGTTAATGATTTTTTGGGGGGCATGTAAGAAATATATTTATAATCAGTATAAGTTAATTATTTTGCCTGTAAAATATGTCTCAGTAATGAAACTGGAACATTAGTTTATATTGGATTAAAAAAAGGTGAGGACAGTACCTTCCTGCTTTGGCTTTACACTTATTTTAGTGTGTTGCTACAGTGTATGATTGCTAGGTTGGTGTGGGTGGTTGCTAGGTGTTCTGATGAGTTTTTAGTGCGTTACTAGGGTGTTGTGGATGGGTGATAAGCCACTGCTTACTGGCATTACTGTAAGAACCCACTCTTTTATTTGCTCACATGCCTCAAAAACACCTTCTTCAGTTTTCTGTATTAGGCAACAATCTGAAACATCCTCAACATGCTGCTTCCCTAGTTTACTGAACTGACACGAGCTAAACAATGGCACTAGTATTGTCGTTTACAGCTGCCTTACAGCAGAAACTAAACTGTATTCATAGATGAGTTTCCATTATTGCTTTTGAAATTTTCCTGTTTGTCACAGTGAAGCTGCTTTGACACAATAAAGCACTGTAGAAATAAAGGTGATTTGCCTTGAATAATTACCTATAGCATCAATTTCAGCAGCGCTGCATGATTCACAGCCTCTTCTTCATGTCAGAACACTGACACGTGGTCATGTGGATATTGTATCACCTGGTGATGTTCAATATTTTTATAAGCACTAGTGTTTCTGTTATTATGTTCTCAATGGAGCGCTTCTTGGCATTATTAGAGATCCATCTTTTGGAAAGACTATTAAGAATGGCAACCTGCTGGTTAAGCTAGACAGGATTGTATGAGTTAGTATTTTTCTCTTTGAGTCTTTTGAAAGACCATCTTCTGAGCTTTTGCAAAGACCTTAACAGTGTTGAAACATCAGTCTAAATTTGATACTGTTTGTCCTGATCCTCCCTGCTCTTATCAGAATTAACTTTGCCACACTGGACCGACGCTTAATCAGGTCTCCCTTACCAGGAAACAATAAATCTTGGCATAAGTGCTGGCTAAGTGGGAATTAGTCTCTTTTGAGTCTGTCTCTCTCCCATCAGCCCCTATCTGCAGTGAAAACAGCTGGGCTGCATTACGCGGAGGGAAGGGGGTCTGAGTTTCCTTCCTTAGGAAGACGCTGTCTGCAGAAAAGCCCCAGGGCAGGCTATTTTGGCTCTGCAACAGACCACTTAAATGTGGCATGTACATGTGGCTGCCGTGGTTCATTACTAATGGACAGCTTTACCGCCAGCTGCCATTATAGGATGCTGGGGAAGGCAGCGCTGGAGAAAGTCAAGGAGGATGTGGCATTTTGATGATGATATCAACAAGAGGAAACTCTATAAACCTCAAGAAGAATAAATTGTATCAAGTTTATTAATACAAGAACATTTTCTACGTGAATGCCCCAAAATCTGCTTCAGAATGATTGATAAACTCAGTAAATCATGAAATAATTTAATGGTTTCCAATTATTATATTGCACTTTATACAATGCAAATAGTTTCAAAGTACCTTCACACTAATAAACAGAAAAATGAGAGCATTAGGCTGCTGTTTTAAAATGAATCCATTGTGAAATAAATGTCAGTTATAAAACTATAATTATCAATTATGAAGTAGGTTCAGTTCTATGGAAGGCAATAGTGCCAATATTTAATGTAATATTTAATAATGTCATTTAATTATCTTCGTTTGGGTGCTTTGCCGGCAAAATATTGATGTATTGTGAATAATTTAATTAAGCAGTTAGCATATCTTGTAATTATTTGATTACATTTTTAATTGATTGACTTTCATAATAGAGTTACAATACTGTTTCATAATATCCATATATTTGTATAGATTTAACTTGTAATTATATAATTTATATTTTTATATTCCATTTAAAATCTTTTTCGTTCATTTTTTTATTGAATGAAAGAGATCTAAACAAATATGTTTTGTTGTTGTTGTTGTTGTCATTGATACACTAAATTCTACAATAAATTCAATATATATTTAGATTAGTTTTACCACTGCAATGACTAATAGTTAAAAAGAAAGCGTGTGTCTGTATTTCATCATAGAGGTTGCACAAATCAACTGCATGTGACCTTTGAATTATCTATTGACCCGTGACTGGCAGAAATAAAAGTTTTGTCAGATCGCCATTGACCTTCATGCTTATCTGACTTGTGTCGCCTGGGTCGCCTTTTGAAATTTTGCACACCCGTTTATTGGTGCTGATAAACTGCGGCTTAACAAAGACATAATTTACCTGATACGTAAGTAGGAGACTGAACAGCTTTGCCAAAATATATGACAAAGTTATGAATTGTTGTATATGTTGGCAAATGTTTAATACATGAGTACGAAATATGTTTTCATGTTCTTTTTGAATAAACAATAAGACGTCATAGTTATTTAAATCATTGATAAGCTACGCTTGCAGGATTGTTCCAGACACCTACATCAAAGGCAACAAAAACATAATCAAGAACATCAAAAATGGAGATTTATGAGAACGAAATCCCTGAGTGTAAGCTCTGGGACAACATCCCTCAAAAAGAAGCCTTTTGCAAACAGAATTCAATTCGCAAGTCTCTTCTGTCACTTGTTTATGAAACATCAAAAAATTATTCATCCCACCTAGCTGATCTAACCCTCCCAAAGCCATCTTCCAATTTTAGCAGCTGTAAGTTAATGCCTCAGTCTCACAAAGAATATTCTAGAAGCTTTGATCACCACATTGCAGGAAACAACCAAACATGTAACAGCTTCTGCTGGCAGGACCTTAAAGGGTTAGTTCACCCCAAAATTAAAATTCTGTATTTAATTACTCATGTCATTCCAAACCCGTAAGTCCTTCGTTCATCTTCGGAACACAAATTAAGAATTTTTTTAATGAAATCGGAGAGCTATCTGATCCTCCATAGACAGCAATAGTTAGCTCTCCAATTTCATCAAAAAATGCCTTAATTTGTGTTTAAAGGAACACCCCAAACACCAAAAGGAACACCCTTTAAAGGAACATCCCACAAATTTTAATAATTGACTTTGTCTCAACATTTTTATAATTCCGACTGCTCATTTACATACAATGAAAGTAAATAAGGAGGGGGTGCTGTTGTGCTCCAAAAATGACATAAATGTCGCTTGTACACCATATTGTGCACCATTCATCAGAAGACCATTCATCAACAGACTTTATTTTCACTGAAAATGTTGCTCTTCTCTGTAGCTTTTAAATATTAATTCATTTTGAGTGAACTAATTTTTATCAGTCAGCTGAATAGAGCTACCCAAATATTCAACTTTAACCACATTCAAAGTTGTTAAATGTCAAACTGAATTACTGCAGTTTTCTCTGCTTGCCTGTGATGTCAAGCTCTGGGTGTCATGGAAATTATTATGTCATTCACCAAACGCCCTGAGTGCAAGCTATCACTTGGTTTCTATGGCAACTGAACCACGTTAGCAGCTTCCTTCCTGCCTGAATATGTCACCACACTCACTCGTGTAAGGCTGAACCTTTGTTTATATGAAAAGTCACTCATCTGCTGTCAGCTGCCTGACACTCAAAAAGTTCTCAAAAAGGGACCTTTTAAATTTAGTTAGAACAATTTGAGAATTTCATCTGATCATTGTATCTATTCCATCATTGAGTGTCAAGCATTACATTTTCCACTGTTTGTGCTACAGACATAAATTATACCTTCATGTACTGTTTTAGGAGAAAACAATCATGCTGTTACTTTCCTACATCATCAGTTTAGTTGATAAAAAAGCAAAGCAAAAAAATTAAATAATAATTGACTATTATACCATTATATTGTTTGACTAACGATCATTATCATGCACCCCCCAAAAAAGACAATTTTGTCATTATTTAGGCATTCCAAACCTGTATGATTTTTTCTTCTGCTGCTTTGCTTTTTCATCAGCTAAACTGATCTCAGTGTGGTATGGAAACGTCTCCAATCAGGACTGCAAAGCTCTGCAGAGAGTTGTGCGCTTAGCTGAGCGCATCTCAGGGTCTGCTCTCCCCTCTCTGCAGGACATCTACCTCAAACGCTGCAAAAGCAGAGCTGCTAAAATCATCAAGAACACAAATCACCCTGGTAACCGTCTTTTCTTTTTACTGCCATCTGGCAAGCGCTTCCGTAGCATGATGGCAAAACCTGAGAAAGTCCACAGTATACTATCCTGCACATTTTATTTTATTGCACATCTTATTCATCTTTATTTTTTCTTATTATTTTATTTTTACCTATATTTATGTATATTCTCTTGTGTTGTGTTACAATATTTTGCACTGTCCATTGAGCGGACCTAACCTGACTTACATTTCACTACTGATTATATCCTGTATAGTTGAGTATGTGACGAATAAAACCTTGAATCCTTGAACATAGAAAATATATATAAAAAATGCTAATAGGATAAAAAAAACTCTGAACCATTTCATATAATTATATAATATAATATAATATATTGTAATGTAATATAATATCATACAATATCATATAATATTAATTAATTAGCTTTAAACATATTTTAAAGACAGAATTACAAACTACATATAAAGGTAGTCTACATATCCTTGAGTGGTTAAAAAACACTTAAGTTAATCTAATCTCACTTTAAAAAATAATTTAGCGATTTTGTCATTTCAACTAGCCTTTTTTTGTAGACATAACTTTTTTATATATATAAATTGTTGAGACAACAAGACAATGTTAGTTTATTGGCCCTCAACTAAGCTTAAAGTTAAATTAACTATAACTGTTGTTTCAACTCAAAGAGGGATGTTGAAACAACTGCATCACACCAACAAATTAAGATAAAACAATTTTAAGGCAGTTTTTTAAATTGACACAACAAATTGTCTTTACAGTGTTTATTATTTCCATAATAATTACTCTTTATGTGTTAAAGTGTTCTACTTCTTCAATCGTTATCATTAAGACACTCCTCTATACTGAGAAACCTAGCTAGTTGTATCCAATTTGACTGTAGAAAAGCTCTATCTGAAACCTAAATTCTAGTAACTGATGGATAAAACTGCTTGTCCTTCATACAGAAACACACGACTGCGCTGCGTAACTACTTGTAGTTGTTGGCCCAGATTTGAACAGCTGGCTGTGGCAGTTAATGGACGTCCAGCTTGGCTCATGGCTCAAGTCATCTCTCTATTAAATTGCCAGCTAAGGAGAACTGACCACATGGTGTCAACTGTCTTTCTCTAGTTGTTTTTCTCTCTCTAACTTTATTCATACACACATAGACAGACGTACAGTGCTGCATACACATCATGCACAGGGACAAAAACACACCAGCCCTTGTGAAAGCATTCGTTCTCACAACAACACCTGTGCAGATCACAGCTGACATGCAGCACACACTACATACACAAGTGACATAGAGCCATCCATACACCTGCACTTGACTGCACGCGTCCTTAATGAACACGCAGAAGGAGTGACACTCTCGCTGACTGCTTTGGCACCGTGCCAGTCCTTGATCCTGAATGATCGGGCTTGAGTGAGTATCGTCATGGCAACAGGAACGCCATTGTTGCCAAGGGAGCAGCTGGCGCTTGGTGGCAGATTAGCCCTCAAACAGATTTACTGGCAGAAAGAGAGAAAGAGAGAGAGTGGACTCTTAAACTGAGGGCAAGAAGCGAACATTTGTATTTCCAAATGACAACTTTTGTTAGTCCGTCTGTCACTAAAGAGGAGCTACAGCACCAAAGTGATTGGGATTCATTAAATCAACAGTATAGGAGGACAGAAGTTAAGATATTATTGCTACAGGATAGAGGTTTTCCCTTGTACTAAGAGTCCAGTTGTATCAGGAGCTAAATAGATTTTAAGCCATTCACTGTGTTGGTACTGTTCATGTTTGCTTATGTATATATGTCAGCAGCCATATCACCCTGTAGCCCAAGACCGGTTTCCCACTGAAGCTAAGTAGGGTTGAGTCTGGTCAGTACCTGGATGGGAGACCTCCTGGGAAAACTAGGTGGCTGCTGGAAGAGGTGCTAGTGAGGCCAACAAGGGTGCTCACCCTGCAGTCTGTGTGGGTCCTAACACCCCAGTATAGTGACGGGGACACTATACTGTAACAAAAAAAAGCACCATCCTTCAGATGAGACGTTAAACCGAGGTCCTGACTCTCTGTGGTCATTAAAAATCCCAGGATGTCCTTTGAAAAAGAGTAGAGGTGTTACCCCGGCATCCTGGCAAAATTCGCCCATTGGCCTCTGACCATTATGGCCTCCTAATCATCCCCATACACTGATTGGCTTCATCACTGTCTGGATGGTGATACTATGGTATTTTTAAAGGTCTTTGGAACCTTGGTCAAATCCCGAGGTGGGCGTGGAAACGCGGTACTCACCGGGTTCAGATTACACCGGCCTGCCGCAAGACCTTCAGGCCGTGGTCAGATCCCTCGTTCCTTCGGGCAGGAGTGCCCCTGGAGCAGGTATCCAGACATGCTGTCGTATTCACGGATGCCTCGGCCACAGGCTGGGGAGCCACGTACAATGGTCACGCAGTATCAGGGGTTTGGACGGGTCCCCAACTGCGTTGGCATATCAATTACCTCGAGTTGCTGGCAGTACGCCTCGCCTTGAGCCGTCTCAGAGGCGCCTTCAGCGCAAGGACGTTCTGGTCCATACGGACAACACTGCGACCGTTGCGTATATCAACCGCAAGGCGGTTTACGCTCCCGTCGCATGTCGCAACTCGCCCGCCACCTCCTCCTCTGGAGTCAAAGCATCTGAGGTCCCTTCGTGCCATCCATATCCCAGGAGTGCTCATTCGGCAGCCGACGAGCTGTCTCGAGCAGCACTTCCAGGCGAATGGAGACTCCATCCCCAGGTGGTCCAGCTGATGTGGGGACGGTTCCAACACAGCTGGCCCCGTGGCCTGCGCAAATATGCGTTCCCCCCAGTGAGCCTACTAGCACAGACACTGTGCAAGATCAGGGAGGACGAGGAGCAGGTCTTGTTAGTGGCTCCCAGTGGTGGACGAAGTACACAAATCAAGTACTTGAGTAAAAGTACAGATACGTATAATAAAATATTACTCCAGTAAAAGTGAAAGTACTGCTTTTTCAATTTTACTCGAGTGAAAGTACAAAAGTACTAGATTTTTTATGTACTTAAGTAAAAAAGTACTGATAGATAGATTTATTTTCCAATTTTATATACTTTATTTAATTTTATATTAGCACATATTTTTATAATCCTACTGTTCAAAATACCTGGGATTTTCCCAAAATAACCACTATATTGGGTCAAGATATATTTTTGTTGTTGATTTGGACTATGTTGTTGACTAGAGTGATGTAGTAATGTTCACTGTGAAGCTTACACTGCGATGTACATGAGAGAAAACAGATTTGACCATCTAATTTACACCAGTAGAATAAAGTGTTTTAAAGCTTGTTGTTTTGCAGAACGTCCAGTTATATATGAAATGAGAATTAGGCCTGAAGTTAGGAAGAACATTTTAAGGAAAATATAATTATATTTTCATAATGATTTTTTTCTTCTCAAACCTCGTCTGTGGTGTAAAACACCCCTGGCCAAATGCCCCCAGAGGGCATCACTTCCCACTCTGATAATTACTGTAGTTACCATATTCTGAACATCACATCCTTTCTTTTTACCTCAGATGGAATCTATCTGTGGCTGAATAAAAATATTTGGACTTTATATCAAAACATTTCCTCAACTTAGCACCAGCAAGCTTGTTAGCTAGACAGTTAGCATCAGGTAACAATATTTACTTATTTTCAGTATGGTTATGAATAAACATTCATATCTGTCTACTCGGCTAGTTGATCTAAACAATATAAAAATAGACATCACATAGGGCTAAATGCGTAGCATTTTAATAAAACTGCTAACGTTACAGCAGCGGGGAATATGAACGTGCATGAGTTATTTTATTAATCTGTGGTTATTTTAATGTTTCGTTTTTTGACCTAAAACATAGACAATGCCATTGATCTGTCTGCATTCAAGCATTTCAGTGGGGTTATACAGATCACCATTTACAGCACATTGAGAATTCACCAACAACTGATAGTTTTGACCTAAATATGATTTTCAGTTACAACAATTAATCCTAAAATTCGACATTAGTAACTTACTTTTCGCAGCATCAGTTGCGCACGCGCGCCCAGTTCTTTACTTGTGAGTTCAGTTCACTGAAGACTCGCATAAACGGTTCATTTGAATCAGTGAGTTTTCGACTCGAGAACAGCTGCAATCGGATCTTTCCAATTCGTGAATGAATCGTTTGTTGCGATCTGCGAACTGATTTAACAGGTTCAAAGAATCAGTTTGTTCATGAATAAACCACGGCTTCTGCGTCTCGGAGCATGTGATGTATATAATGAGTAACGATATGTTTTATGAAATGTAGTGAAGTAAAAAGTACGATCTTATGCTTTGAATGTAGTGAAGTAAAAGTAAAAGTTACTCAAAATAAAACTACTCAGTAAAGTACAGATACTTGAAAAATTTACTTAAGTACAGTAACGAATTACTTTTACTTCGTTACTGACCACCACTGGTGGCTCCATATTGGCCCAACAGGACCTGGTTTCCCGGAACTTATGCTCCTCACGACAGCCCCTCCCTGGCCAATTCCTCTGAGGAAGGATCTGCTTTCTCAGAGACGGGGCACCCTATGGCACCCGCGTCCGGACCTGTGGAAACTCCACGTATGGTCCCTGGATGGGACGCGGAGGTTCTAGGTGACCTACCCCAGGAGGTACACTCACTATCGCTTCAGCACGGGCCCCATCCACAAGACGGACCTATACTCTGAAGTGGAACCTGTTCGTCAAATGGTGTTCCTCCCACCAGGAGGACCCCGGAGATGTTCAATCTGGTTGTCAGGTTTCTTAGGGGGGCCAGGAGGTTGAATCCTCCTAGGCCCCCCTCTCTACCCTCTTGGAATTTGCATTGGTTCTAAGAGCCCTACTAACTGCCCCCTTTGAGCCCTTGCAGTCAGTCGAGTTGAAGTTTCTGTCTATGAAAACCCTACTCCTGACTGCGTTGGCCTCGATCAAGAGGGTGGGGGACCTGCAGGCATTTTCGGTTGACGATTCGTGCCTTGAGTTTGGGCCGGCTGACTCCAGTGCAACACTGAGGCCCCGGCCCGGCTATGTGCCCAAGGTTCCTACCACTCCCTTCAGGGACCAGGTAGTGAACCTGCAAGCGCTGCCCCTGGAGGAGGCAGACCCAGCCCTAGCTTTGCTCTGTCCGGTACGCGCACTGCGACAGTACACGGATAGAACTCAGAGCTTTAGGACCTCAGAACAGCTCTTTGTCTGTTACGGAGGACAGCAGAAGGGGAAGGCTGTCTCCAAGCAGAGGATGGCCCACTGGATAGTGGATGCTATCACCTTGGCCTATGAAGCACAAGGTGTGCCCTGCCCGCTCAGGTTGCGTGCTCACTCCACTAGGGGTGTTGCATCGTCCTGGGCGCTGGCTCGTGGTGCCTCGCTAGCAGACATCTGTAGAGCTGCAGGTTGGGCGACTCCCAACACGTTCGCTAGGTTCTATAGCCTACGTGTCGAACCGGTTTCCTCCTGTGTTCCCACCTCAAACGGGTAGTGGCACTGAGAGGCCCTGTTCAGAGTCGGCTTGCGGCGTCCTTAAACGCCTTATTCTCCAGAGAGTTCCCTAACCGGGCAAACCCTGTCGAGTCCTCCAGCACTCCGGCGTCCGACGTGGCGGAGCGTACGGCGCCAGGCCTTTCAGCCAATGAATTCTTGAAATCTGGTGTGAGGCTAGTGCCCATATGAGTGACCCTGTTGGGATCCCATATGTGTTTTACACGGTATCCTTATTAGAGCCGTGTTTCCCCAGGTAGACCATGTTCTGCCGTCTCTAATGATGCAGTCTGAGCCATCACAGAGACTTCCATGTGCATTAGGCCCTACGGGGTTACTTCACGTGAGTAATGTCACTTAACCCCCTCTGGGAGGAGCTGACTCCGCAGTGTGCCTCTTCCAAGTGGAAGGGCACACTTTCCCAGTGTTACTCAAGTCCTACTGTTTGGGTTGCTCTAGGGACAGCAGTAGTCGACCTTCTCTGTGTAGCCCGGTCCTATCGTCTGCCTTATAGGAAGGATCAGGAGGTCTACACTGGGCGCTGGAAGGGGCAGCTCCTGTGGTGCTTTGGTAGGGATCCCAATTTCGTCGGTCATCCGACGTGACTCGGAGTGACTGACTGAAAGGGAACGTCTCGGTTACGTATGTAACCCTTGTTCCCTGAAGGAGGGAACGGAGACATCACGTCCCGTCGCCACAGTTGCTGTACCACCGCTGAGCGGCCGGGTCACCGGCTCGGCTCCTCAGCGAAAGCATGATTGATGCGGTGCACCGGCTGCCTCTTATACTCACGCTGTGATCAGCGACAGCTGGATGCAATGATCGCATGCCAATGTCCATTAGCTCGTTTAGTTACACTCGAAGTGGATAGGTCTCTCTGGCGAGATCCCAATTTTGTCGGTCATACGTAACCGAGACATTTCCATTAATAATAAATGAGCATATTAGAAGGATTTCTGAAGGATAATGTGACACTGTAGACTGGAGTAATGATGCTGAAAATTCAGCTTGACTTTACAGGAATAATGTATATTTTAAAGTATATTAACATAGAAAACTGTTATTTAAAATTGCAATAATATTTACAAAATGTTTTAAATGTCTGTATTTTTGATCAAACTGATACAGCCTTGATGAGCATAAGAAACTTCTTTAAAACACATTCAAATCTTACCGATCCCAAAATTTTGAACGACATGTGTTATTAAATATATTATTATTTTATATGAATTTTGTATTAAACATTTTAAATGAAGTATATGCAGTTTAACATATAATATGTGCAGTTTTTCAATTTGCCTAGTCATATAAATAATTTTCATTTAACAATATATATAAAAAAAATTATTAACACTAAAACCTTTGCAGTCATTGACATTTTTTGTTCAAAATTGAGCACTTCTATACTTTCATTATATATTTATATTTTTGCTTAAATTTTATTTTTTTACATGCTTGATAAGATTCAACAAGCATAACTTCTCATCATTTTTTAGTTTTTTAACAACCTTGATAACAGCAGCCTTTGGTTTTATATATTGTAGCAAAATTATTCAGCAGAATGCAGTTTTTTAATGCTTTGATTCATTCTTAGTCTGGTAGAATGTTAAAAATGCACCAGACTGTAAAAAAATAAATCAGTAAAATAACAGAAAAAGTACCGCCAGCTCATTAAACACGACATTATCCATTAATTTTAAGCACATTTCTGTTAACTCTAAAACACAATGCAATGAAGTGTAAACTTCAAAATACTGGTAAAACACCTGTAAAAAAATAAATACGGAAAACATTCCTTCAAATTCCTTCAAAAGTTGTGTCCTACTTTTACAGATTTTTTTAAAGTGCATGTTAATACGTCTGATCCCGTCATTGCACCATGGTACCACCACAGCACATTTTTTTTGTCTGTCTGTGCTTGATTTCCCATGTCCATTTAATATTTTAGTGATCTGGTTGACATTGATGACATATTTTAGTGCTGGTGGTCTGGCCTCCCCAATTCAAGATCCATGGCCCTAGTTGATCTCTCAATTAAAGCAGACGGGCTCCGGTATTTCATATGCACAGCCTAAGAAATATATATATATATATATACATATATATATATATATATATATATATATATATATATATATTACTAGCCATGGATGTGTCCCATTCACATTAATTATTCTCATGCTCATTGATTTACATCTGCAGTGTCGTCACTTCCAGACAGTCCACCGGGTCGCTGAGATAACAAACAAATTACCGGCTGTAGAGACATGTCTAGATGATATGTTTTGACATTATACCTTTCGTGTTCCCAGACTCAGAATAAACAAAAGAACTGATACTATGCATCCCAAATACAAAATCTGACATGAAAGGTCATTCATGAATATGCAGAGGATCTCAGACACTTTAGTGAGACGGAGATGCTCTGACGCAAGAATACCTTTATTAACGTAAATTGGCGCTAGTTATGCTTGCAAAGATACATGACAAGAATTTTATTAGAGCTGCTTTTTTCACAGATAGTTGTGCCGCCGTAGACTCAGCCTCCATTAAATATTTTTTTATGTGGGCAATTTCTGAGATTTATTGAGTTTTATAGCACCTTCACAAAAAGCATAGGGGACATATACTGCTCTTCTAATGGACAAGCTTGCAATTTCGCTAGTTAATGCAACCACACTGTATGCAATTGCTGGATGACTTCTGCTCTAGGGAGCAGCTTGGCATTTAGTAATGGAAATATAACCACTGAATCTTTCTTATAAGGTGTGTGCATAGTGAAAATCATGAAATAATCATGAAAGTAAGTGTTTTATTCGTGTGTATATCATAACACAGTTTGAACCTGGTAAATGTATGCAAATCCTGATTTATTCACTGTATATTGAGGTTATTAGTGCTTATGGATTAGCTATATTTTCACAAATCAAAACATCTAACACATTGGCAGCACATTATCATTACTTTGATTTGTAATTTGTAATACTCATTGAAAATTACCATCATAATCCAGGAATCTTTTCAATGCATTGTTGCAAGGATGGAATACAAGTTCAGTTATAGGTTACATTTACATCCCACTTGAATTTTATTACACAATCTGTTCATTGAGTTATAACATGTAGGCTATTTTCTAATATCACATAGATATATTTTATATTTCTGCTGTTTTCAAACTTTTTCATTAACAAACTAGGAGTATTGACTTTTAACTAAACTTTTTTTTAACTTTTAACTTTTGTGTGTAAATTTTAAACAAGTACTATGACATGAGGTACCCTATATTAGTGTATAAGCTTAAACTTAATCATAAATATTTTGCAATACATCCACGGTGGTTAGCATTGCCCATTAGCTTCTGGTTCCAAAAATTTACTGTATTTCTGTGTTGACGGCTATTCAAAGGTATTCTAATTATTTCGGTTTCTTTTTAAGGGATGTTTTTTTATAACATAAAAAATTAAATAAGAATATAAATTACAATTATACGGTAGTACTTATTTTGGAATTAAATATGTACAGTATGTACACAGTATGTATATCCACCTGACTTTTCTACATGGAAGTAAGTTATTTCTATGAATGGCTGAGGCTTCTGATTCATTAGCTGTTATAGTAAATAACTAGAATAATAACTATATGCAGTAAACTGTAAAACTATTTGCACTACAAAAAAAATAGTTAGTTTGTTTTTTATTATAATAAATGGAAATATGTAAACAAATACCTGTTTGCAGAATCAGGCAGCTTTATAACAGACTGTTTTTGTATAGCTAAAATATCTGAATGCAGATGATTCTAGTAGCCTTGCACAGACAAGTTTAATGGCTGTGCCTGCTCTTACATTAAAAAAGGTTGATACATTAAAATATATTTCAAAGGGCTTCCCGAATAAAGTGCTACCAAAACCCTTTACTATCTCTGATGGTCAGTATATTTCTCCAGAATGATTCATGGGGCTCTGCACAGTTGAGTGAATGTGAGATATGAGTATGGCTCCTCCTGATCGGTCTCTAACACATCGTCTGCCTCACAAACACACTTTGCCACACACAAATATATAGGTCCCGCATGCCTCAGAATCCATATCAGTTTGAGGAGTCGGATATAAAAAAGTTAGCTGCCAATTCATCTACGTAAGATGTTTACCCTGTTTTCTGGAACACTTGATTCTGATTGGACAGTTGTTACATTCTGTGGTAAAATTTTTATTTTCTGCTAAATTGAGTACTGTCATTTCACCTCCGCTCAATATTTCATGACTTTTTATTTATGTATGTAATAATAAGTAAGATAATGTACATTCAGATATATTAATGTATTCGATTCTACACACTGAAACAGGAAATACTCAACCTTCCAATTTCCTCTCTGCAGTCGGCTCACTTAGTTTTTTCCTAGGAGGACTGTAAAAGGAGAGAGTAATGGCAATGATGATAAATGTGCCAAAAGCTATACTCAGCCATCAGGATGAGCCACACTCTTAAGATAAATAAAACGCTATTAATCAGAATCCCTTACACACCAACACCCAGGTTATCTTTGCTCAGTCAGAAATCCCCATTATAAGTTAATGTGCAGGACATCAATCATTTGGCCGCATTATGAAAATTTATTTGAATCCTCCGCCAACAGTTATGAAAAGTAGTGGTACAAATTAAGCAGCTGGTGAGGTGCACTTTTGCATGCAAAGACAAGCTTGCACTTTTTTCTCATTGGTGTATTTCTGTTATGAGAAAATGAAAGGAAATATGAAAGTGGGGAGAAAAAGTAGGCCAGAGAGGAGGCGCTTCACATCTGGGGTTTGAATAAGGAAACTTTTCTTACTGCTTGTTTCACTTCTGTTTTAGTTTTTTATAACTAATTCTTACTATGTGTAAGTTGTTGTTTGTTAGCATGTGTTTTTGACAGTGTTCTTTTTTTAGGATTACTGATAACTACTGCCTTTGATTTATCTATTTTAATTTTACATAAATTATGTATGAATTTCATATGTCTTTATAGGTATTTACTTTAGTTTTAGTGTTTAATACATTGTATTATTTTAGTAACGTTACTTTAACATACTGCATGGAAATGAAATACCATATATATATGGGTGTTTGGCTTAGTGTCATGTTAGAATCATTTTAATATTCATACCTTTGGTTGTTTTAATATTTGAAATGTTTTTAACTTTATTTTTTGTTTTCATTTAAATGTTAATTTTGAAATGTTGTATGCATTTGACATTTTATTTAATTTCTCAATTTTCTTAAATGTGTGTGTATATATAGTATTTATATAGACTTGTAAACTTATAGTTTTAGTTACTTTTTCTTATTTGTAAGTCGCTTTGGATAAAAGCGTCTGCTAAATGACTAAAAAGTAAAAAAAAAGTTAAAAAAAGTAAAAAGTAACTATAAAATTAAATCACCTCAATTCATTTAGAAACTTGAGAAATTTCAAGAACTTGATTTTATTTATTAGAATTTTTGAGTTACATTATATTAATTTATATTTTATGAATTTAAATATGTTTAAGTAATCCTGCAACCCCCTTGGAAGTTTGCATAAGCAATCAAGTTGAGTAGGTGCAACCTTAAATAGGAAAGATAAAGATAAAAATCTAAATCACACCTTAGTGCTTATATTACTACCAGTTTGCATGTCAAGGATTAATGTCATGCCACTGTCTTTCTTCTTATGAAATGTATTAATATCATTCAAATATGTATTTAATGTTTGATTGACAGTAAGAATATTAAAATAACATATTTAACTTTACATTTAGCAGACACTTTTATCCAAAGCGACTTACAATGCATTCAAGCTATACATTTTTTTTTCAGTATGTGTGTTCCCTGGGAATTGAACCCACAACATTTTGCGTTGCTAACGCAATGCTCTACCACTGAGCCACAGGAACACAGGTTTCCCCTGTATTCATCTGAAGTTATCTTTTAAAGTAGTCTGGCAGTGTTCCTTTAATATTCATGCTTCTAGTCTTCATCCATTGAGACTGAATATAATGAAGCTAATTCTGCAGAGATGTAAACAATGATCAGTAATAGGGCTTAAATCCCTCTGCAGTATTGTTCTTTAGGGAGGACCTGTTTGAACATGCCTGAGGAAACTTTTCATCCGATGTGGAGATGTGACCAAGGGTGACTGCTCATTTAATGGACTCTTTGTTTTTCTCCCTCTCTCTGTACATTCACGCATTTGCTAGGTTCTTTTATCTAAAACTACTTACGGCAATTGCATTTAAGATACACCTTTTATCAATTCAAACATTTATTGGGAACTGAGCCTACGACTTATTTTCCTGAGCTACAAGAGATTATTGTCCAGGTCACATAGAAATTAACATAATAACATGTTAGCTTTGTATTACAATTAAAAGTCAGTAAGCTAGACTAATTGATTCACAGCTCCACACACCATTTTGGTGAACAAAACTACAATAATGTGTAGCTTAACTAAATTGATTTGGATTTTGGGTCATGGTAGGGCATGTTGAAAACATAGGATGACCCTTGACATGTCTCTCACCCTATGCCCTGTCATTACCCCTTCAGTGCGTTAAGAGATCAGCCACAGCTGTTCCAGATCAACTTTACTTCAGAGGTGTCATCATTTGGACAGAGAAAGCAATTAACCCATATCACAACCTTTTGGTTATGGCCACGTCATCCTAGCCTTTCTAAAAGCGGAGGGATAATTTACAGCTTCCTTCTTTTCAGTTGCTCACAGTAATTATTTTGTCGCATTCATATCCTGGTCATGACCTCTGTGGCGAGACTGGGACATATCCGCCACCCGGCATTTGTCATTTTTTTTATATAAATCTCTATGTACAGGAAAAGCATCTGTCTGGAATGACATAGCTAGGAAACAGAATTCAGCATGTTTTGAATGCTGATGTCTTCGTTTTTAATTATTTGCACTGAAATCCAAATACAACATACAGTACTGTAAAAGTATTTCTGTCTTTACAGAATGCTATAGCAACCTTTTTCTTAGTTAGTTTCTTAGGAGTATTTCACATGACAAATCACAGAATATTCTGTTATTATTTACTCAATGTCATGTCATTTCCAATTTACATGTACATTTAGTCATTTAGCAGACGATTTTATCCAAAGCAAATTACAAATGAAGACAACGGAAGCAATCAAAATCAACAAAATATCAATATGCAAGTGTTAGCCTAACGCAGTACACATAGCAAGTTTTTTTATTATATAATAAATAAAAATAAAACATTTACATTTAGCAGATGCTTTTATCCAAAGGAACTTTCAGTGCAATCAGGCTACACATTTTTTATCAGTATATGTGTTCCCTGGGAATTGAACCCACGACCTTTTGCGCTGATAACGCAATGCTCTACCACTGAGCCACAGGAACACAAATTATATTCAATAAAATTCTATAAAACAGATAGAATAGAAAAATAATAGAGCAAGCTAGTGTTAGAGGCCCTTTTCTGCTTTTTGTTAATTGTATAATAAATAACAAGAACACAAATAGATGGAATACAAAAAGAATAGAGAAGCCAGTGTTCGTTTTTTTTTAAAAAAAAAAAGAAAACAAGCAGTTAGGAAATTAATAGAGTGCAAATGTAAAGGGGAAAGTTAATTTTTAAAGAATAGATTTAGAATAGAGAGTGCTAGAGTTAGAGGGTCAAATAAAGATGAAAGAGATGTGTCTTTAGCCGATTCTTAAAAAAAATTCTTAAGCCAACATTTAATGTCCAAGTCCATGAAATGGATTTTGTGCCTCTTTGGATTGCACAATAATGCGCAGAATGCAAGATTCTAGAGGGCAAATAAGTCTGAAGTAATGAATTTAGTTAAAGGGATGCAGAGCCAGTGGTGGTTTTGTAGGCACACATTAATGCCTTGCATTTTATGCAAGCAGCTATTGTTAGCCAGTGCAAATTGATAAAAAGAGGTGTGACATGCATTCTTTTCAGCTCATTAAAAATGTATATTGTTGCCGCATTCTGTTGTAATTGTATAGGTTTGATAGAACTGACTGCAAGACCTGCCAAGAGAGCATTGGACAGAACAGTCCAGAACAGCAAGAAATGTATTTTAGACAAGCTGAGGTGCGAGCAGCTATCATCAGATCATCAGGTTGATAGAACCTAGTGATGCCATGTAGACAGATAAGAGAAGTGGTCCAAGAACAGAGCCCTGAGGCACCCCAGTTGTTAGATGTTGCGACTTGGACACCTCACCTCTCCAAGATACCATGAAGGACCTATCTGAGAGGTAAGACTCAAACCACTGGACTCTGGTTTCTGAGATGTCCTTTGCCAATAGGGTTGACAGGAGGATCTGGTGGTTAACCATGTCAAAAGCAGCGGACAGATCCAGCAAGATAAGTATAGAAGATTTGGAATCAGCTTGTGCCAGTCTTAGAGCTTCAACAACTGAGAGCAAGGCAGTCTCGGTTGAATTCTGAATTATGATTTTGAAGATGTAGCCCGATCCTTCAAACGGGTGAATATCCGCAAAGCTGTGGGTCCGGATGGCATCCCAGGCCGTGTGCTCAGAGCATGCGCATTCCAACTAGCCGGGGTTTTTACAGACATTTTTAACCTTTCCCTCTCTCTGTCTGTGGTTCCCCTCATGCTTCAAAAAATCCACCATTGTGCCCATACCAAAGAAAAATAAAATCACATGCTTGAATGACTGGAGGCCCGTTGCTCTGACACATATAGTCAGCAAGTGTTTTGAGAAACTCATTAGAGACTACATCTGCTCTGTGCTGCCTGCCTCACTGGATCTGCTGCAATTTGCATATCGCAGCATCCGTTCCACAGACGATGCTATTGCCTTCACCCTGCACACTGCTCTCTCCCACCTGGAAAATAAGAGCACCTATGTGAGAATGCTGTTCGTGGACTATAGTTCAGCATTTAACACCATAGTGCCTGCCACACTGGTTGCGAAGCTCCAGACTCTGGGACTAAACAGATCTCTGCGCAGCTGGATCCTGGACTTCCTGACAGGCAGAAGTCAGGTGGTCAGAATGGGCAACAGTACCTCTTCTCCCCTGATCCTCAACACTGGTGCTCCACAGGGCTGCGTCCTCAGCCCACTCCTGTACTCCCTGTACACACATGAATGTGAGGGGTGTGCGATATTGAAAAAAAATTATATCTCAATATTTTTGGGGATTTTTTCGATAACGATAATTGGATGATATTTTGTAGAGTGTGTTATTGTGGTAATATCTGACTACTGTGGACAGCTGCAGTTTTTGATATTCGTCATATTCTGTGTGGTCAGTTCACATCAGTGATAGAAATTAATCTTTTAATTTAAGTTTAAATAGATATTTACCTTTAATAAAGCATTTTTTTTTCTAAAAGTGTACATCTTTTGAGTCAAATTGTAACTTTTAATCAGTAAATTAAGATAACACATTTAGGCAGTTACCAAACAAATGAAACCAGTATTATCAAAATTAATCTTTGCAGAAGTTGCATCTGAAGTGGCATTTAGACTTAATGCAGCTCAGAGGGACATTGAGTGCTTTAACCTGCAGTTACAACTGCATAATTTTTTGACATTTTAAACATAAAACATTGAATACTGATATTTAAAATTATTTTAAAAACGAAAATAGACTTTAAATGTGAAATTAAAATCGCCAGTAGGTGGCAGAAAGTCACTGGTAATAAGTGAGTCACTGCGATGGAACCGAATCATTTCAATGATTGAATCATTCAGGAACGAATCACTCTCATGTTGCTCAGAGACGCAAAACAGCGCTGTGGCTGTTTGGAATTATTTTTTGATGACGAAATGGAGCAAAAACAGGCAATATGGTGTCTAAAACGTAAGTAACTTAATATTAACTTATTGTTTATTGACCTGTTGTATAAAATCAATATCACATTTGTAATCATGCTTATTTTGAAGAAAAAACTGCACCCTTTGTGCAATTTTAACTATATGAAACGTAAATATAAATATACATTTTCTGCCCCCATATCTTGAATTTTGCGATCATTCTTAATGCATTTTAATCGACTGAATCATGCAGTGATAGACCACACTCTAAATGCGCACGTGAACTGTTTAACCTGCTTCATTAATCACCACGCAGGCTAATGTATGCGTGCACTCTGTAGGGGCGTTTTGTTAGTTTTTTTTTTCAAATACTCAATATTGTCAAATTGCACATCGTTAAAACAACAATTACGATAATATCGCAAACGATATATATCGCACACCCCTATAGCCAGACACAGCTCCAATGTCATCGTCACATTTGCTGACGACACAACGGTGATAGGCCTGATCACTGACAACGATGAGACGGCCTACAGAGAGGAGGTGAGTACCCTGACTAAAGTGTCAGGAGAACCACCTCTCACTCAACATCGACAAGACCAAGGAGCTGGTGGTGGATTACAGGAGACAGAGCAGAGAACACACACGCATCACAATCGACAAGACACCTGTGGAGCGGGTAAACAGCTTTAAGTTCCTCTGCGTTCACATCACTGAGGATCTCACATGGTCCGCTCACACAGATGCAGTGCTGAAGAAGGCACATCAGTGCCTCTTCTTCCTGAGATGGCTGAGGAAATTTGGAATGAGTCCTAGCATCCTCAGATCATTCTACACCTGCACTGTGGAGAGCATCCTGACCGGCTGTATCACCGCCTGGTTTAGAAACAGCACCGCTGGCAACCGCAAAGCTCTGCAAAGTGTCGTGCGAACTGCCCGCCACATTGTTGGAGGTGAGCTTTCCTCCATCCAGGACATCTACATCAGGCGGTGTGTAAGGAAAGCCCGGAGGATCATCAATGATTCCAGCCACCCGTCCCACAGACTGCTCTCTCTGCTGCCCTCAGGAATACGTCTCCGCAGGATGCAATCCCGCACTAGTCGACTGAGGGATAGCTTTTTCCCTCAGGCTATCAGGCTAATGAACAGTCAAAACTAATACACCCTACAGCCGGTAAAACCAAAGGTGGTGGAGTGTGTTTCATGATCAACAAGAAATGGTGTGACAATGGTGTGACCCCAGGAGCATCTCCATTCTGTCGCGTTCCTGCTCGCCTCATCTGGAACATCTCTCCATTATCTGCCGCCCATTCTATCTGCCCCGGGAGTTTTCATCGATCATTGTTACTGCTGTTTACATTCCACCACAGGCAGACACTAGTTTGGCTTTGTTCAAACTCCACGATGTGCTCAGCGGATACATTAATAAACACCCTGATGGTACCTCTATCATCGCGGGGGACTTTAACAAAGCCAGCCTCAGGCAGGTCATGCTGAACTTTCACCAACATGTATACTGTCCAACTAGAGGACCGAATACACTGGATCATTGCTACACTCAGCTTAAGAATGCCTACAAAGCCCGCTCACTACCGGCTTTTGGCAAATCGGACCATGCCGCCATTTTCCTCACACCGGAATATAAACAAAGGCTCGTTCAGGAACCTCCGGTGGAGAGAGAAGTGACTCGTTGGTCCTCCCACTCTGAAGCTATGCTACAGGCGGCTCTTGATGACGTCGATTGGGACATGTTCCGGGCGAGTTCATCTGACGTCAACGAGTTCACGGATGTAGCATTAAGCTTTGTCAACACGCCAAACGAGCAAGCCACTGAAACTGTAACTATAAGGACATTCTCCAATCAGAAACCGTGGGTGGACAGAACAATCCGTGATGCGGTTAACCATCGCACTACCACATACAACGCCGGTCTTCTGTCGAGTAACATGAGCGAGTACTATCGTGCTATGCTCTCCGATGTGCAGTTAGAGCTGCTAAACTTCGATAAAGGGAGAGCATTGAGACTCATTTTCAGCTCAATGACTCTCGACGCATGTGGGAGGGACTGAAGACCATCTGTTCCTCTGGAAATAAATCCTCCGCAGAGGTGAGAGCAGATCCGTTGCTGGCCGACGAGTTAAACAACTTCTACGGCCATTTGAATGCAATGCGCCAGCGCGACTCTGCCGATCATCGCATCAGAAGCAGCAGAAGAGCAGCTATGATCATGTCATCACCATGTCGGAAGAACGAGTTTCGAGGGAACTAAAGAGAGTGAACATCAGAAAGCAGCCAGACTGATGGGATTACTGGCTGTGTTCTGAGGGCCTGCGCTGATCAGCTTGCTGGTTTGTTTACATCCATCTTTAATGAGTCCCTTGCTACCTCTGTGGTTCCCACCTCCTTTAAAAAATCTGTCATCATCCCTGTGCCTAAGAACAGTAAACCCTCTTGCCTGAATGACTATCGTCCAGTTGCCCTCACATCAATAGTCATGAAGGTTTTTGAGAGACTTTTAAAGAACCACATTTGCTCCTCCATCCCTGCTACTTTGGACCCTCTTCAGTTTGCCTACCGCCCAAATAGGTCTACTGACGATGCCATCTCTCAGGTCCTGCACTCTTCCCTTACACACATTTACAACAAATATGGCAACTATGTAAGGCTGCTTTTCATTGACTATAGCTCAGCTTTCAATACTATAGTCCCCATCAAGCCAGCTTTTAAACTCACAGACCTCGGCCTAAACTCTTCACTCTGTGACTGGATTTAAGATTTCCTCACCAGCAGACCTCAAGTGGTGAAAATGGGCCAATTCACCTCCAACTCCATCACCCTGAACATAGGAGCGCCACAGGGTTGTGTCCTGAGTCCCCTGCTCTACTCTCTCTACACACACGACTGCGTGTCCTCTCACAGCTCCACTCAGTGTGGTATGGAAAAGCCTCAAATCAGGATTGCAAAGCTCTGCAGAGAGTTGTGCGCTTAGCTGAGTGCATCTCAGGGTCTGTTCTCCTCTCTCTGCAGGACATCTACCTCAAACGCTGCAAAAGCAGAGCTGCTAAAATCATCAAGAACACAAATCACCCTGGTAACTGTCTTTTCATTTTGCTGCCATCTGGCAAGCGCTACCGGAGCATGATGGCAAAAACTGAGCGACTTAGGAGGAGCTTCTTCCCTCAGGCCATCAGGCTCCTAAACTCAAACTCGGTCTAATAACATTTACAAGTCTCAATTTAATAAACTGTAAAATATTCACTATTCTCCATCATCCGTATTGCTGCTATGTGTATATACCCGGTACAACCTGTTTGCACATTCCTTATTTATTAAGTCCACAGTATACTGTATTGCCCATTTTTTTTTATTGCACATTTTACTCTTTATTTTTTCTTATTATTTTAATTTTTTACCTATATTTATATATATTCTCTTGTGTTGTGTTACACATTTTGCACTGTCCATTGAGCGAACCTGACCTGACTTACATTTCACTACTGATTATATCCTGTATAATTGAGTATGTGACAAATAAAAAACCTTGAACCTTGATTTGAGGTGGTTTAAGCTGGAATCAGGAGCTAGTTGCTCAGGACCAGATTGTTACCAGCTTAAACCAAACTACTATGCTTTAAAACATACCTAACCGGCATATACAGTTTTTTTCAACAGGGCATACACACCTGGCCATCTACCTGATTCATCAGACCAGGCAAGCTTCTTTTAGGCAACCACCGCACGATCCAGTTCTGATGCTCACATGTCTGTTGTTGGTGTTTTCAATGAAGGGGTTATCATGGGCACTGCAGCCATGCTCTCAAGCTATGTAGCCCCATAAACAGCAAACCTCGATGGGCTGTGTGTTTGGATACATTTCTATCTTGGACTGCATATTTCAGTTGCCAGCAAGTTTTTCAGCAATTTCAGCCACAGAAGCTCTTCCATGTGATTGGACCAGACACACTAGCCTTCATTCCTCACATGCATCAATACGCCTTGGAAGCCCATGATCCTAATGCCAGTTCACTGGATGTCCTTCTTTGCACTGCTTTTGGTAAGTACTAACCACTGCATTGCAGGAACACCCCACACTCCATCTCATGGACACTTGACAATAAACGTGGAACACACAACACTATTATACATTATTTTTTTATCACACTTATTTTCGTTTCTTTTTTATCATTTCAAATTTGCACATTTCATACCTGTACATACATAATTGTCTGTATTATATATTGTGTTTTTGCTATTTTGTACTATGCCTATTTTTATATTAGTACATTATTCTTTATTATCTGTGTCCTGTCCTGTTGCTGTCATTTTGTTGCACTGTGGAGCTTCTGCCACTGTAATAAATTCCTTGTATGTGTAAACATACCTGGCAATAAAGCTCTTTCTCATTTCTCTCTCTCTCACAATACTTGCTTTTCTTTTAGAGGCCCTGACCAAGCTGTCTATAGTATCACTTTGTCAAAGTCATTTAGATCTTTTCACTTGCCCATTTTTTTACTGCTTCCAACACATGAAATTCAAGAACTGACTGTTTATTTGCTGCCTAATTTATCCCGACACTTGCTATAGGTGACATTGTAATGATATAATCAATGCTATGCACTTCATTTGATCAGCGAAATAAGATGTAAATAAAATCTCAGAGTTTAATCAAAGCTTATTTTACACAATATTTAATATTGTGTACAATATTTCGTAGAGATCTTTAGTAGATTTCTGAACGAACACTAGTTTCAATGGCCACTTTTGTTTAGCGGACAAACAGGCACAGTTATACATGCCAAATATCAATCAGCCTAGGTAATATATTACTATTCTGTAGACACCTACTTAAAAGCCACAAATCCTGTCCCTTTCTCTTTTTGCATGTGGCCAAATTAGAGTGTAAAGGGAATAAGCTGTTCAGTGTGTGAGAAAATAAATAAATCAGTAAGTGTCAAAGAACTTGACTCCAGCCTGGCTACTACGTGACCTACACTGAGGACAGCTTCTACCTATCGTACATTATAGCAGTGATTTAAAGCCTGACTAAATGAATGAGGCATTTTTCTGGGGCATTAAACATACAAGCAGGACCAGTGTTATTTCTGTACGTTGGGCCGATGGCTGAAGCTCGTCTCCAGTGGGAGGTTGGCCCGGGCTCAACTATGCCGTAAGGCTGGAAATCATTTTTGGCGGTCTGTTGGTGGATGGTAGGGGCTACCATGCTGTGGAGTTTTCATTAACCCCACTGTGGCTCAAAGAGAAACACGCAGGAGGAGAGCAATTTGTCTGCGAGGAGCTCCGTCACTAAGGAACGGGAGTGGAGGCTAGACAGATGAAGGCGAGCGATTTAGCATGCACAACATCTTTGTGTGGGGTCACGAAGGCTTCAGGGCTTCCTGAGATTATTATTGCGGTGATTATCAATCGTCTGCACTTTATCTTTAGAATAATTTAATCTCTGCAGAGTCTAAAAAGTCCCAGTGCTTGTTTTCTTTGTAAATTATTCCCATGTTACAAATAAATTAACTTATCTTTTAAAGAGTCAGTTGGTAAATTGAGTGAAAGGATATTTCTTTTCACTTTTTTTGACTGACCACAAAAAGCAGTAAAGAAAGGAAAGTTATTTCCTTTTCTAAGGGCACAAATGGTGGGAGTTGTGTTCTTTGCTTTTTATAGCATCTTTGGGCTGAACGCTTTCTGCCAAAACTGTACTGGGGTTTGTAAATTAAAAGCATATCATTTCTTTCTGTGGAGCTGAGGTCTGAATCCGCCTCTGTTCCAATGGAAGTGAGTTCTAGAATCTCACCGAAGGCCTTCACTGTTGGTTGGCGCACGTCCCTGAGTGAGGTTGGGCCGGATTGGCACATTTCCAGTCTAAACTGAAAACACTCTGTCATCCAACCTTGTTCTTGGCACCAGCTGTTTGGCTGGATACTTCAGCAGCTGAGACCTTTGTTGCACTGTTTTTCCTTCTTTTTTCCTAGTTTTTCCCTTTCTTTTTTAGTAGATAGATTTTTAAAGATCCACTTCAGTCAGCACAGTTAAATTTGTATTGTATCCTTTTCTCTTCTGCTTTTTAACAACACATGCTTTCAGATTCACCGTCTATTTGGTGCCTAATTGTATCTTATTGCCTTTTTGAGATGCATGCTGTTTCACACTTGTTATAATTTCCTTGGTCCATCTTTTTGCACATTCTCCATTTCCAAATTTCTCTCCCTTCCTCCATCTGTCTAATTTTTGTCTCTTTTATCTCCATGTTTTAGTGGTAGGTATACAGGAAGTTGATCAATGTTGTGCAGCTGAAGAGCACCTGCTCTCATGTGCGTGTCCCTATACATTCAGTTTGCTGCTACTGTAGCCTGATCAGTAAAAAAAAAAAAAAAAAAACTCCCACCTGTTCCAGCTCTCCACCAGCAACTGCCTGTTGCCTCTTTCCTCTTTTTTTCCCTCTCTCGGTTATCCTGTAAGCTCCTGGCCTTGTGTATACAGATGACGCAAATCCTTAACGGCTGCTCTTCCGGCATAATGACCCTCTCCTAAAATAATTTGCCTTTTGTGACTTTCATTTGTCATCCAAATCCCTTCCGTTGCAACGGCAAGCCACTTCGTAGACCCTTAATCTGCCGTTATTAGGCAATTAGTTAGGCATTAAATGGTCAAAGTTGACACTATGCCAGTATACAGACAGCTGCAAAGTGTATTAATGAACTCTTTATTTCAGAGCAGCTAAGCCTCCGGATTTCATTTTTCTACATGGACATGCAAGAAACTTGTACATTTTTTATACAATTACTTGACACATTTCCAGTTTTTTTGTGCAAAATGCTGTGATGAAAGTTCTTTAGATACTGTACATTGATAGAGCAAGCTGTGTTTGGCTGCTAATTTGGTTAAATCACGTTGCTGTGCTACAAGTGGATAACTCAAGAACAGTCATGATCGATTTGTCCTCTCTTGGGTTCAACAGTAATTGATGGAGCTCATTACCTCTCTGTTGTATCAGAAAGAATGAATAACATTCCTCACCTGTCTATCATGCTGTCATTGCTCTGTGTGACAGATAATAAAGTCACTGGCGACCTTTCTTCATCTGGAATTCACAATGCATTGCCAAATAGTCATCCTTTTAATTGGGTGGCATATATTTTATATTATTGTATTTTATATTATACATTTCTTGCAAAATTGCACATAATTTTATATTTCTTTTTTTACATATTACTTTTGTATAATACTGGAATCGATAAGTTATTCAAAAATACATTTATATTTGACATTTTTTGTGGGGCATGAAGTCAAAAATGTGGTGCAACCCTTTGGCATAACTGTTTGGAATGTTTGTTTTTATTTTTATTAAAAAAGATGATGTACATTTTACAGACATTCGTCAGACAAATCAAAAACATTGTAGTGTAATCAACATGCAGAAAGCTATTTTGTTTGCATTTGACAAGAAATCTATTAAACAGGAAATCATATCACAGGTCATCCCTATATAACCCCATACATACATACATATTAGAAATGTTGATAGATTATATTTGTTATTATATTTGTAAGTAAAATAATTTAGCAATTTTTACTTTATGGTTACACAATTGCCATTTGTAGTCAATACATTTATAAATAGCTTTTGTATGAACCCATCATGAATCAACATTTCCAAGAAAACGTAAACGTTTATAAATATATTTCTCTATTAATCCACTTGCTTAAGACTTAAATTGGTCGCTTTAGATGGGCTTGATGATTCAGTGGATATGAATGCATTTTCTTCTCATCCGTACCTAATTTGTCTCTCTGTGGAATACGATACTTTGAATTCCCCTCTGTGTGACCTCTTGAAATCATATATGGGAGCAGTCAGGGGCTCTCAGATACCCAGTTCCGGTGGGCTATTAGATCCTGCTGTTTTATGTGGCCATTAAAAAGCTGTCAGAAAGATGGGCTAATCGGTCTCCCACAGAGACAAAGAGATGAGATGGATGTAGGATGCAGGGTAGAGAGCGGTGAATGACGAAAGGGTCACTGTTCATTTCCTTGATGATTTTGTGATTTCCTTGAGTGCATGTCGAATCTTAAACGCTTCCTCTCATTAGAGGTAGCCTTGCCTGATGCTGCATTGATTTACACAACTGGCTTTGTCGCAATTTGTCAGACAAGTCAACAGCATGATGTTGACATAATTGAATTAATGTTTCGCTATTGGAGACCTCAATTTCAACAGTGTTTCTTGCTGTCATTCAGCATAAAGATGAGTTCTCAACAATAAAATATGGCTAAAGTAGCATTCTATTATTAATCCATCACTGAGGGGGAACCCAATGTGCATTTGCATGTCCTGCTGCATCTGCCAGCCATTTACCACCTGCCTTTACTGAGCTCAAAACAACTCAACTCACAAACTATGAGCAGCTATTACTATTCCTATTAAGTTGTCATACAATAGTACAATAGATAGATTCTGGCAGGCTACCATGCATCAACCGCCAATATGAAGACAGAATAGATTTGGATTTATTTTACTCTGAATCTTCATAGACTTCTGGGAGTAGAACAAAACAGTGAAAAAAGAAAACCGTTTTCATCGAAAGCTTCCCCGGACAATCTGTACCTCATTATGGTATGCTAAACCTAACGGCCTCTCCGTTAGTCTTCTTAAAAGGCCTCCAAAAATAGATCCTACTGGTGATATCCTCATTAAAAGACCAAAGCCAGAGCTGGCCCAGACAAAAGAGAGTTTTAATTTATCAAAACTTTTGGGATAAAGCCAGCGGGAAGCCCTGTCTATGGTGCAAGTTCACACAACATGACGGACTGTGACTGGCTAGACATTTTAGTGGCTTGCAGAGTCAGAGATATAATTCTTTATTCTTATCGGAAATTGCTTTTAATCATTTTAAAAAAATGGAAAAGAAAGTCTTGATGCAGTTCTTCCTTGTAATTCAAAGCATTACAGTAAAATAATCAGCGGGTGATCAGGTGACCGACATTTCTTGTGATGTTTCTAAGAATTTACCAATTCTTCCTGTGCTCAAATCTTCTTTGATCTACATATATCTTGTGTGCAGGGCTGGAGATCCTGCTACTGCACTGCAGGGTTCGTAGACAAAATAATGATAAAATCCATTTCTGCATCTGCTTATCTTAGTTTCCAGAGGAATATAGAGAAGATGTGAACAAGACTCGGTAGGGATGTTTGATAAAGTATTGAATAAAGAACATGAAGATGTTTTAAATAGGCAAAGTGGTGAATTTCTGTATACAAGCTGGTTTTGCATACAATCAGCTATGATAAATTATGAGTGATACTGTGTTGTTTTGAAGCTGTTTAATGGTGGCGGTTCTGTATAAAACAGCTCTTTGAATTAAGGAGTCAGCATATCGTTTCAAATATAGCCAAACTATTGACTATCAGCATAAAGACTGGTGCTCTTTGCAGATTCTGTCTTAAAGTCGCAAGAAAAGAGATACAAAAAGAAATACACTTTAGCATACTTTAAAAAAGAGCACTTATTATGGAAACAATATACCTTAGAATAAAATATTTGTTATTTGCAATTAAACTTTTGAGTGCTGTAGCGATTCAAATTTTTGAGTACTTTTTTGACTCACTTAAATAGGATCTATATGCATCTTTATATGTAATTTTATAATTCTATTGTGTCTAAATATGGTCAAAGTGACCTGCCAAATGTACTGACAAGCATTTAGGCAAAATAAAAAATATATACTTTAATGCCATTTCTACTGAAATTGAAAATGACCATATGCCATTTATTTATGTGCTGTAAATATATATGTAATGACGATGCACATTAAAATATAGAAACCTTAAAAATGTAATAATTATTATGCATTTTTTTACAAGCAATATAATAAAATAAATAATATTAATCTCAAATGGTTGTACAAAAAAATTAAAAATACATTTTCTGATCAGATTTCTGGTCATGGTTGTCATGGTTCCCAGGAAATGCATAACATTTGAATATACACTGAATGCAATGAGTGGCTTTTGTATCTAGCAAATGCATAAATGTAAGATGTGTTGGGAGTGAGATTTTGTTGATTAAAATTGTACACAATGGCTCTGTGGCAGAGAAAAGAGCTGATGTGAGAAACATTGGAAGCAAGATAACTGGGACAGGCCTCTAATAATATTGAGTGTGTGTGTTAAAGAGCTGCATGTGCTGGCCAGTGTGAGCGTAAATTAATGACCCAACAACAACTGATGTGACTTTCACTCCAGACAGACAATTAACCATCTGCACAAACAGTGCTGTCTGCATCAGCTCATTTCAAAATCAATTCGTAAATAGTTTCATTAGTTTGAAGGGAATGTCATTAAAAGGTCACAATATGACAAATGAACACATTGCAGGCACTTTATTCCGACTGAGAGGGTCAGATGGCTTTAATGGCGATTCACCTGTTGATGCCGGTCTGCTGTGATGCATCCGGACCCTTAAGTCATCCACGTTGGATCAATCAGGCCCGGCTGGTTTCTGTGGTAACCGATGTGGCGTTTGCAAGGGAAAGAGTGAGTCATCTGGTCCAATAAAATACACAAATAAACCGGAGCATGCGTCAGGCAGGGACATGACCCACCATACTAAATGTCAAAAGCATTGTTTCCCTAGCAGCAGAGTGAAAGAGAGAGAGAGAGGTGGAGATGGGCTCATTTGGAGATCTGATGTATTAAAACAGTTGTCTGCACTGTATACGTGGCATTCAGGGTTTTACAAATCTGAGCAACATTATTCTGACTGACTGTGTAATAAACACTGAGTGTATAATAATATATGATTGATCTTCATGATGAAACGTCATATTTTAATGTTTTATTATTTTATTTTGGGGTTTTTACCTCTTCATGTAGAGAGTGACAGGAAGAGAAGGTGAATAGAATGTCAGTCAGGACTTGAACCTGCCTAAAAGCTCCATAGATCAATACTAACCAACCAATACAGCTTTAACTGAATGTGTGTATTTTGTGCTTCTATTTTTTTAAATCTTGAATATACACAAGATAGTGTCAGCCACTTCCAGTTATTCTAGCTGTGCAAACAGTTTGTCATGTTACTTTATACTGCAAATTGGTATTTATCATATTATTAAGGCATAAACACGCTGGCTTGTAGCTCAAATAGTTTTATCATTTACTGCACTATGCTATTCTTCTAGTTATGTACCTGTGGTGGCAAATTAACCAGTACTTCATTCAGAGGAAATAACTTTTAAGTTGAAAAATTAGGTTGTACTGCTAAAAACAATGTATGTGTATGAGAGTTCACTCAGGTAAATCAGTTTTACTTCTACTAACGCAAAACCAGAATTAATAAGCATAAATGTCCATGCTGGTATAAGCTGGTCATTTCAGACTCATATTTGGAGATGGGTACCATTTGCACATATAGCCTATGGAATATTATTCCCAGTGTTTATATATATTTTTGAAAATATTGATTGTCATTGTGCATTTTTTTAATGTTTGTCACTTTAGACTTTCTCTCACTATCATAATGGTGAAAACTAACTAATTAAATTATAATAATTAGTAATAATAATGCAAAATTAGCAAAACAGCTCTCTAAAAGAATTCAAACTATTAATATTAGCCTATTTCCCCCCTCTTGTGCACATTTCACTCATCTTTTCTCAGGTATATATATATATTTATTAAGTTAATGAATATGATTTGCATTAACATTGATTTATGACAAGGAAAATTAGAATCTTAAAAAAACAGCATTTCACACAATGTCCTTCATGTTCAATTAATGCATCACAGTATTTAGATTGTGAACAGATTTAGCATTGACTCCCATGACACCCCCACAGCAGTGAAATAAACACTGTGGCACTAAGGTTTGATTTGTATTGTGAATATAAGGTCATAATACACAAACACATTTATATTTTTCATTATATTCTACCCCCCAACTCAACCATGTACACCACGGTTATTAGATTTAATGTATAGATCATTTAAACAGTTTGGTGTATCAGTATTCAAGACCACATATACAAAAACGATCAATTTTTAATAACTGTTATTCTTTAAACAGGTTTTAGTTATGTCCAATACCTTTTAGTTATATCACAGCTGTGAATCATACTGTAATGTACTACTTGCAAGCTGGTTGGAGGTGGTATTAGGGGGAGGGTCATTTGAACATTTGATTGGACAAAAATCTGTGTAGTGCAGGATGAGTCATCAGTAATTTTGCTTTATTTTCTTTGCAGCGTGACTGTGCATTTTGAGCACATCTGATAAAAGCAAGAGTTTTCAATATTTAGGAGGCAGAATTGGCATTTAGGAATCACAAAACATCTGAAAATGTTGAATTCATGCTATCTTTAAGACAACATTATTATTTTTTTTATTTTTTAAACACGGGAGACTGTTAGCCTTCTTACCTAGTTCCTCTGTGTACACACACACACACACACACACACACACACACACACACACACACACACACACACACACACACACACACACACACACACACACACACACACACACACACACACACACACACACACACACACACACACACACACACACACACACACACACACACACACACACAGCCTCTTCTCTGTCTGAGTGGGCTGTAGCCATGGTAATTAAACCCCATTAATAACTCTCTCTCTCTTTTACTCTCGCTCATTCAAAACAATCTCTCATTTTCTCTCTCTCACTTTAATCCACTCCGATAAAAGGGAACAAAGAGGGTTGCATCATGGCCCACCGAAGGAGAAGGCAGATCTAACTGCAGCACTAACCCGTCATTAATTATTAACCAAGGTCAAATTTAATGTATGGTTGGCTCATTTTGGCATATGTTATAGATAGAAAGGGGTCAGAGATCTGCAGCAGGCTCTGGCTGCAGGAAGAAGACTGGGCACTGCGCAGACATGCGCACAAATACATACGGTATGCACACACACACACACACACACACACACACAATATTGATTCATTTCAGTCTCAGTCAAATCCTGTGTGAAACCATATTTTCAATTTATAATTCATGATGTGAAGGATGAGAAAAAGGATCCTGCTGAAACAGAGACAGGCACCAAACTGATAGAAGGACAGGAAATACCATAATGGATGAATGAGGGTGACTAAAAGTATGAAAACAAATGTAGGTCTTAAAAGCAAGCATCCACCTCATTTTTAAGTAACTGTTAACAACTTTTGCCTCAATAAATTTAATTTGCTGCTTAGTAATAGTTAACAAGGTAATTGTTAAAGGCATAGTTCACCCAAAAATGAAAATTCTGTAATTAATTACTCACCCTCATGATATTCCAAACCCGCAAGACCTTTGTCCATCTTCTGAACACAAATACGATATTTTGATGAATTCCGAGAGCTCTCTGACCCTCCATAAACAGCAAGGGTACTACCACGTTCAAGACACAGAAACATAGTAAGGACATCATTAAAATAGTCCATGTGACAGCAGTGGTACTTTTTGTGCACAAATAAAACAAAAATAACTTTATTCAACAATTATTCTCCTCTGCGTCACCCAAGAGACATTTTGGAGAGTGTACGTGTGGTGCTGCTGACGTAGAACATTGCACTCTGCCTTGTTTATGTGCAGAGGAAAGCACGCGCATGCGTCGTGAGTAATTAATAACAGAATTTTCATTTTTGGGTGAACTATACCTTTAATTTTGGAAATTGGGTAGGATTAAGGGATCTAGAATATGGTCATGTAGAATAAGGCATTAATATGTGTTTTATAAGTAATAATATGGTCCAAGACCATTTAATGACCTAGAACACTGTCTAACACTCAATGGCTGCTCTGTCAATTCTCCATTATCTGTTAGGAACCTAGGTGTGCTATTTGATAGCAATCTTTCCTTTGAAAGCCATGTTTCTAGCATATATCTAAATTATGACCTATGCTCTCAATGTCAAGTGCAGAAATGTTAATTCATGCTTTCATGACCTAAAGGTTAGATTATTATAATGCTTTATTGGGTTGTCAGCAGCTAAAGTTCTTACTAGAACCAAGAAGTATGACCACATTATCCGGTTCTGTCAACACTGCACTCGCTCCCTATTAAACATCGTATACATTTCAAAATCTTGCTAATTACTTCTAAAGCCCTGAATGGTTTAGCTCCTCAGTACTTAAGAGAGCTCTTATCACATTATAATCCTTCATGTCTGCTGCATTCTCAAAACTCTGGCCATTGTATAATACCTAGAATATCAAAATCAACTGTGGGTGGCGGTGATAATTTTCCTATTTAGCACCCAAACTCTGGAAAAATCTACCTAACATTGTTCGTGAGGCAGACACACTTAAAGATATCTCTTTAACCTGGCTTACACATAACACACTAACACATTTCTATCATTCAAATCCATTAAAGTATTGTCAGGCTGCATTAATTAGGTCAACCGGAACCGGGATTACTTCCCATAACACCCAATGTACTTGTTACAGTCACCGGATCCAGTCCATGTCCAGCCCAGATGGTGGAGCAGTACCTAGAGATGATCCCTACAGCCCTGAATGTCAGCGGAGACCAGGATAACTAGATGTGCCCCAGAGACAGATCCCCAGTGAAGACCTCGTCACCTGGCCCCAACTGAACCTGGTTACTCCCAAGGTTTTTTCTCCATTTCTGTCACCGATGCAGTTTTAGTTCCTTGCCACTGTCTTCTCTGGCTTGTTTAGTTGGGGACACTTCATTTCCAGCGATATCATCAACTTGGTTGCACAGATACTATTTGAACTGAGCTGGATGATGACATCACTGAATTAAATGATGAACTGCCTTTAACTGAAATTCAAGTGCTGACTGTTGTCCTTTTGCATTATTACACAATTTTACTATTTAATTCTGTAAAGCTGCTTTGACACAATCTGTATTGTTAAAAGTGTGACATAAATAAAGATGACTTGACTTGACTTGAAACAGTCAATAACAATTGCTAATATGCAACTGGTTAAAAGTGAGAATTGGTCCTTTGGTTCTCAACATCTAAATAAACCTGTTTATAAGACAAACAAAGAACTATAAAGTCTTACATTTACTCATACTCTCCCTTTCCCCTTGTAAAAATAAGTGTGTTTAATTGTACTGAATGTGCACTTGAGGTATAATTCCACTGACAGCAACAGGACAGGACACTTAATTATAATTAAGTATAATTATACACTGTATGTATACATGTGTACATAATGTAGAATGTGTACATATGGTGTATAATGTGTATTGATATCTGTAAGTATGCCTAATAGTACACTGTGTGTACTGAATATATGTATGTGTATTTTGCACAATGTCATCTGTATAAGTCTGTAAGTATGTACTGTCTATATGAAAATTGTCTGGAACACGCTCTCAAGAATTTCACTCACCAAGGCACATCTGCTGGTGATGTGACAATAAAAGTGATTTGATTTGATTTGATTTCATTTCATTTGTGTTTAATTTTTTACTTAATTCATTCAACTTCCCCACCAAAACATGTACTTTTTCAACTATCCAGGATCTGTGGTATTTGTGTTTGCTAGACCAGTTTGTCCACTTGTAAGATATGTTCTTTGTTTAACTTGAACAAACAAATGGGCACCACAAACACAAGCACGTGTTTACACAGTTCTGCAATGTTTAACCTCAGTCTTAAGCACCTGCTGATTTCTCTGAGGCATGTCTGACCTGAGGTGTAGTATTTATCTTTTCATTCTCTCTCCACTGGATCTGGCTTCCCTGACCTACACTTAAACTAGTGCTAAACTAAACCCTTCTGAGTTACCTATTGGTCATAACTATACTGTAATAGATGGCAAGACTCCATGGGCAATTTACTTAAATAAGTTTAAGCACTAAAATACTAAAATTAATGCAAATATATTAAAGCTAAATATAAATATTTGACAAAGCAAAAACAAATAAAACTGACAGAAGCACAACTTTACTAAAAGTTACAAATAGATAAAAGTCCAAATTGAAAATCTAAATATATATTTTTTTATATTTTATATTTTTTCTTCAACTTTCCTTACAAAACAAACAAACAAACAAACAAACAAAACAAACAAACATCTGAGGTGCTATTTTCCCTGCAATTAACCCATTTTTACTTTTGAGTAACTACGTGTGACCCTTTAAATATATGCATATGTAACGTAATATTTTTCTACAGGTGGAGCGTCCAATTAAATGCGTTATAACATAAAATCTCTTACCTGATCCCAAAAAATACAGGTATATATATATGACAATTATTTGTTTTTTCACATGTAAAATCAAGGTTTTGACCTGTGACTGAACTTGGTCGCTTTGTTTGTAGAGGGACCCCAGGGTCAATATCAAGACACGTGTGTCCCTGACTGGCCGGACGACATCTGATGAGAGCCCATATCCAACAAAGGCCTTGCAGGATAAATGAGAAAGGTGAAGGATGGGGCAAACACACACAGACTGGCTGTTCTCACACACAAACACACAGTCGGATACTCACAGATAATGACCGTCTCAAACACATTCGTTTATTCTCACACCTTTATTATACATATGAGTGAGACAGCAAATTGAATGTTATTTGGTCTGTGGATGAAATGAAAGAAAATGAAATGCACCTCTTGAGCGCCTCTCCAGATGCTCACCTCTTGAGCTTTTTACCCACATACTCAACGGCTTGACTGAAATTGCCTCTCCTGAAGTACGTGTAACAGAATTATATAGTAATCAGATGAATGACCTAAAAATGTGTATTTTTGTTTACTTACCCTCAACAAATTGTCCTTAGAGAGCTATGAGAGACATATCTCTATGTCTTTGTAGACATTCTCTAGAGCAGGGGTCATCAAACTTGATCCTGGAGGGTCGGTGTCCTGAAAGTTTAGCTCCAACTTGCCTCAACACACCTGCCTTAAAGTTTCAAGTATACCTAGTAAGACCTTGATTAGTTGCTTCAGGTGTGTTTAGTTAGGGTTGGAGCTAAACTCTACAGGACACCGGCCCTCCAGAACTGAACTTGGTAACCCCTGCTCTAGAGTTTAAGCATGTGTGCAAGAAGCAAAAGACAGCGGACTGCAGCGTTTTTACCTGCTGTGTCTCAGTGAAGATCTGAAACAAGCTAAGAAGTGTGGAATTGAGAAGATTAGAGTGAGAGTTTGTGTTTAACAGTCTGCTCTGCCTCCAGTACTCTGTGCTCTCGCTGTGTTGTGAAATTTACTCTGGTGGCCCTGAAATTGCTTCTGTGAGAACCACAGCAGCTGCATTGATGTACAGGCTGCCCCAAATGCCCTGCATCCAGGGTGCACAATCTCGCCTTTCTAACAGACAGATTGGGAAAGAACGAGAGAGGAGAGGGGGGCCTCAAGTCCTAATGGTTGGAAAAGCTTCAGGCACATATACTATATAAATTGAATCTGTGTATTTATTCATTTTTTCTCAAATGTTGTTTTCAAAGTGTATCATTTTCATCTTTATCAATTGTTATTTCATTATTTAATTTTCATAGTTTTATCAACTTTGTTTCAGCTGTTTTACATTTCTAATAAAGACAAATAAAGACAAATGAGACAAATGTTGACATGCAACAGGGATATAAAACTATATAAATTATATTATTTCTATATTAAGATAATATTCATATAATTTTGTCTTGGAGAAATTTGATATAAAAAACTGAGAATTTCATATTGAGATTTCTGAATTATGTACTTCATTATTTAGAGAAAACCTGAATTAATGTCTAGGAGAAATTGAGACACTGAAGAGATCTTCAGATCTTCATATTTATATATATATATATATATATATATATATATATATATATATTAATGATGAATTGACAGCGAATTACTCAGTATATCACATGCTCACAGAATAAATAACAACATGAATTAAAAATAACAAATCAGTAAAATAAAACATTAAATACTAAATAAGTAAATATTAAATATTATATAAATGTTTCATGTTTATTAAGCAGTGTAGATAGTAATGCATACAATAACTGAATTATGTATTATATATGTACAATAAATACATTATTAATTTATATTAAGAAGAACCACAAACACAGTATTGTTAATTCAGACAAACAAAAGTGAATGTGAATTTATTTATTTATTAATTTGTTCATTTATGTAGGAACTATAGCAAAAAAGCACAAACTCCACTTTAGATATTTTATTTATAATTATCTTTTATTATTTCTTTTTGCAATGTACATACAACCCGAATTCCGGAAATGTTGGAACTTTTATTTTTTTTGAAAAAAAAAAGAAAACCAAAAGACTTTCAAGTCACATGAGCCAATATTTTATTCACAATAGAACATAGAGAACATAACAAATGTTTACATTTTTGTAATGTTGTAAATTTTATGCTTTTGTCCACTAAATGAGCTCATTTCAAATTTGATGCCTGCTACAGGTCTCAAAAAAGTTGACACGGGGGCAACAAAGGGCTGAAAAAGCAAGAAACTTTGAAAATATTCAGCTGGGAGAACATCTAGCAACTAATTAAGTTAATTGACATCAGGTCTGTAACATGATTAGCTATGAAAGGGATGTCTTAGAGAGGCGGAGTCTCAGAAGTGAAGATGGGCAGAGGCTCTCCAATCTGTGAAAGAGTGTGTAAAAAGATTGTGGAATACTTTTAAAACAACATTCCTCAACGTCAAATTGCAAAGGCTTTGCAAATATCATCATCTACAGTGCATAACACCATCAAAAGATTCAGAGAAACTGGAGAAATCTCTGTGCGTTAGGGACAAGGCCGAAAACTTTTGTTGGATACCCGTGGTCTTTGGGCCCAACGACACTGCATCACTGCATGATTCTGTCATTGACATTACTAAATGGGCCCAGCAATACTTCCAGAAACCACTGTCGTTAAACACAATCATTCGGATGCCAACTATGCATCCAACTATGGCTCTATCATGCTAAAAGAAAGCCATATGTGAACATGTTCCAGAAGCGCTGTCGTGTCCTGTGGGCCAAGGCTCATTTAAAATGGACTGTTTCAAAGTGGAAAAGTGTTCTATGGTCAAAGTCCAAATTTGACATTCTTGTTGGAAATCACGGACGCCATGTCCTTGAGGAGTCTAAAAAGGAGGGAGACCTTCCAGCGTGTCATCAGTGTTCAGTTCAAAAGCCAACATCTCTGATGGTATGGGGGTGCATAAGTGCATACAGTATGGGCAGCTTGCATGTTTTGGAAGGCACTATGAATGCTGAAAGGTATATAAAGATTTTAGAGCAACATATGCTTCCCACCAGAAGACGACTATTTCAGGAAAGGCCTTGTGTATTTCAGCAGGACAATGCAAAACCACATGCTGCAGCTATTACAACAGCATGGCTTCGTAGTAGAAGAGTCCGGGTGCTGAGTTGGCCTGCCTGCAGTCCAGATCTTTCACCTATAGAGAACATTTGGCGCATCATTAAACTAAAAATATGGCAAAGACGACCACAAACTCTTCAGCAGCTGGAAACCTATATCGGGCAAGAATGGAACCAAATTCCAACACCAAAACTCAAGAAACTCATAACCTCGATGCCCAGGCGTCTTCAAACTGTTTTGAAAGAAGAGGAGATGCTACACCATGGTAAACATGCCCCCGTTCCAACTATTTTGAGACCTGTAGCAGGCATCACATTTTAAATAATCTCATTTTGTGTATAAAATTGTAAAACATTCTCAGTTTAAACATTTGTTATGTTATTTGTGTTCTATTGTGAATTAAAATAGTGGCTCATGTGATTTGAAATTATTTTAGTTTTAATTTTATTCAAATAAAAACAAATGTTCCAACATTTCCAGAATTCGGGTTGTACAATCTATGTCTCAATCCATATAAATTATAATTCCTACATCATTGGTGTGTTATTTAGATTCAAAAAGTCATAAACATACCCACACTGCATTGAGGTTAACATTGACCACAGCAGCTACTGCCAGACTGTGTGAGGATTATATTGCTATACAAATATTTATGTGCTTTCTTATTCAGTAACACTGTTTTATATTTAGTCTCTCTCTCTTGCTGTCTGCCCACCTCATGTGGTGACAGGTGTGGTCCCATGACTTCAGGGTAGATACTGCACAGGTAAGAGGATTATAGGGATCCTGAGATGTCATTGTGTCGGGCTGTAAAATTTCACCTGGCTCTGACCCATCTCTTCCTCTGCTCTTAATCCTCTTGGTTCGCAATGTAAATTTCAAGATCACATTCAAGTGCATTTTAGGATAAATCTCATGGAGAAGCTTGAAAATATTCACATTTAATGAATATTCAGAAGTTAAGTAATTTGTATTTTCTGCGTTAGATTTCATCTTCCCAAATCTTGTTCCTACAAGATAGAAATTGTTATATTGCCTCAAAGTTGCATGTGAAGCACATGATGCCATTTGTTGAGGAAGGCTGAAAGGCAGATGGCTCAGCCCTTGCCAGGCGGCAAAGACCGGGCATCTTGAATGGCATTCACGCTCTCTGTGAGGGCTATTGTCACAATCAGATGCTTGATGAAGCAATGCATATCCAAAGTACCAACGAATAATGATTAAAGAGAGACATTAGCCAATTCAGTAGGTTGAGCGATCCATTGAAACACAGGAATTTTGAACACAGAACATTTAATGCATTAACATAACTTAATATTATTATTTTTTATTATTTTAATGTAATACATTTATATATACTCTTCAGCATGATTCCAAGACTCTCCATAATCACCCTGGTATATATATATATATATATATATATATATATATATATATAAGGTTTAGGTGAGACACTTACAATTAAAGTGAATGTGACCATTTATTGGAGGACTTATTAGAAGCTAATAATTTTCTAAAAGCATTCATTTTTCTGTTCAAAGTGTTTATCAATTGATCCATTAAAACATAATTCATAATTTTTGCTTTCAATGTAAAATTTGACTTAAAATAGAAACAGAAAATGTTGGTAGATATCATATTGTTTACTGTACGTCATGTGGCTCTATTTTTGACAATAAATGTAATGTGATAAATGCTGTTTATTGAGCGTAATTAGTAACATGTAACTTGCACCCAAAACAAAGTACCCAAAAAAACTTTTTTATTATTATAATGTAACATTAAGTAAACTTGCCCCTGGGTGCTTTATGATTGTTTAGCTCTGAACAATAAACCATGCATTGTATCCAAGAAAAGTATCAAATTATGCAGCACTTCTACACACTTTCTAATTCATACTCATGCTTGTATTAAAAGGAATTAATAGCATTAAAATTACTTAATTTTCTCTATTTTTTTAGCTGATACCTTGGTTAACTCTCAGTCAATTCTGACTTTATCTGAAGCGCACACCTCAGCTGCCGCTCTATTAGTCTATTACTTCTGGCTAAATCTTCTTAGAGCTTAAACAGAGTGGCTTTACAATGGATCATGTAGCCTTTGTCTACAGTAGGCTATCAGTTCTGGGTCTTCCTTCGCCGCCTAATTGAGCTGTACTAAAGGCAACTCAGATTACTTTGGAAATTTTCAAAAAACCCAGATGTCCATACTTGTGAATATGCGTAATTGGGCCCGTCTCCATTCCACGTGCTGTGTGGAATCTTTTGTTGGCTTTTTGACATGAGTGTGTTCCTATATGTTACAGCATCTGTTAATTTATACCTTGCCACTGGGGCTTTGTGCTCACAGATGGCAGACATAAATTGTGAATAAATAAGCATATTGCGCATTGTTTGGACGATTTCACACTTAATGCTTGCTAGTGCCAGTGCCAAGTTCAATGAAGTAATTTTCCTGTTCACTTCCTCTGATGAAGGAGAGTTATGGGTCAGAGCTCTTCCATCTGTTTGGAAAATTTACTTCACACTTGTTATCAAACCTAAAGCTCTCATGCAACTTTTGTTTCTCAAAATCCAGGAAGTGAATTTCATAAAAATAACTAGAAATTTGAGATGATCACATGATCAGTTTTGGCCTTAGACTCCTGTGCAGTCCAGCCAAGATATGTGCTGTCCACTGTGGGTCACTGGAGCTGCACATAAACAACATCAACATCAAAAGAGAGCAGTGCAAACAGAGTGGAGCACAGGTCAAGGAGGTCCTCGTCACACACATATCGATTCTCCATTACCTCCTGTCTGCTGTCATTACTGGCTGAGGCACAAGGGTACAACCAATCTGAGTGGTTTTGATGTTTTATGGAATCTATATGCATGAGGATATTGCCTTCAGACAGAATTTTGTAAAACACATTACCACATATTCTGATACAGAGAAAGAACATAATTAAGAGTTGGTTTTCAGTTTTCTAAAAGGGGTCCTATTTTGTCTATTTACAAAGTCCTGATTAAATGTTGGGTTGTACTGGAATATGTTTTTATGCTCGATTGTTTCAAAAATGAATTGAATGAATTCTTTTTTTTTCATATATTTTACATTATTGAAGCACCTCCTTTCCCAGTCTGTCTTGAAAGCCCTGTTTAGTTCCTGTTTCAATGAAACCCCTCCTTCTGAAATACAAAATGTGCTCTGATTGGTTAGCTGGCCCACTGCATTGTGATTGGAGGACCGCATATAGAGTTAATCTGCTCAGCTGTAAATATTAACAATGGCTTCAATTTTGCCATGCCAATTCGAGCCTGATTTGTAATTTGTATTATTATTTTATTTCTATTTTTTTTTCTTCTTACGTTTCTCCACCATAGGAAGGCCAAACAAAAAGGCTTTGGAACTATAGTGGAAAAAAACGTATCTTTTACATGGAGGCAACACGCTATAAAGCACTTATTTTTCTTCGTCTATGTTGCTGTGCAGTTGCTAAGTTGTTTAATATGTTGCTATGCAGTTGCACCAGTATTTTGCATATTCAAACATAAAGCTGGTTAGAAATCCATATTATATCCATATACTTCTGCATGTTATGTGTGGAAATATGTTTGTATATGATGCGTCATGTGGCATTTCTGACCTCCCTATGTCAAATTCTGTGGTTTACCTCCCTGTGATATGATATATCTGAATGTGTGAAAGTATGTATGCATCTGCATGCATTAGCTAACCATCCTCACTGGATCCATTCATAGTTCTGGCCTCTGGAAACTCTTGTGTGGAATCTCCGGAATGTGCCACATCTCTCGCTCTCTTCTCCCGCCCCTTTTTCTCCTGTTGATGTGTGGGACTTGTTGAATATTAACCTTGTGGAACTAGAACCGAGTCCTAAGGCCTCATTTACCAAGTTCAAGGTGTTTCCAGGAACACTGCATGTTAACAACTGAGGTCACACCGGGTGTTTACACGTGAGCGTCTCAAACATGGGAATTCTGAATCTCCTTCTCTTTCCCTCCAGTGTAAAAGGACACGAGGACCAACAAATTATGTAACACACATTAACACAATTTTTGTATTCGCACAGCAATTTATAACATTGTAACATTACATCATTACAGTGATTTTCCCACAGAACTCAAGGTGGAAACCTATGGAATCCTGTTCCTGCCCCATATCTTATACAATGTAAACCTTAATAAGTTGAGTCTTCTCAGATGATTTAGGAAACTTAATCCTACGATTTAATTGAGTAATGGTGCCCAACAAAACTTGTTTTATCAAGTTCACCTAATGTGGTCTTTCCATTGCATTAACTAAAATATGTAAGTACAAATAACTTAAATATGTAAGGCCAGTAGGCTTAACTCAAATATTCAATTGACTTGTATTGAACAATCAATAAATCAATAAAATAAGTGCTTTTTTGCAGCTTTATTTTTCACAATTGTGACTTTTATATTTCAGAATTTCAACTTTGTTTCTTGTTGCATGCAGCTCACTGTTATCTTCGAATGGGTGTCAAGTCCAATGGTTTGGTAAAGATTCAGTCAATTACAGTACGGTATCTCAGGAGATCAATGGACATGTGTCCGTACTAGAAGATAATCAGAGATAATTAGAATCACGTGTTCCAATTATGTTAACCATGTTCTAAGCATTGGAACTTTGGACCATCAGCTTACTGTAATATTTATTGGTAAAACACTGGTGATGAAGTCAGAACCACCCCTTTAAATTTGTCTATTTTATCAAAAGCAAGATTGCTGCAGATTTTGCTAATCGTACTGTAAGCCTTCTGAGGAATCTAATGACTGTTTGAACAGCGGTGTGTGAGTTTGTGTGTTTCTGAAAGAATTTACACAGCAGCTGTGTGTGTCTGTCAGTGAACAGAGACAGCTTCCTGGTAAGACACACAGCAGATTTACAGCAAAGTCAGGGCAGGATGCCCTACAAGGCCTGCCGGAAGCTTTTGTGTGTAAGTGTGTGTTTGAGTGTGTGCTCTCATCCCAGGAGCTTCCACAATGATGTCATTGTTAGACTACTGTTTCTTTAATGAAACAGGCTGTGTGTGTGTGTTTCTGTATGTGTGCATTCCTGAACAATAGGAGAGGTGAAATCAGCCCGCAGTACTGACTGTCCATCAGCTGCTTGATTTCCTGTTTAATACAATGAACAATGATTGGGTCTTCTTCTCCTACTTTATACATGTCAGCTAATGTCAGCTTATAGCCATCTACTTATTCTGGTTGCTTTAACAGTTTAACTCAGTATTTCTTTAGCGCTATTATGAAATAATAAATCATGTATATCTTTTTTGTTTTTTGCAAAATTTGTGTTTGCATGTGTGTCTTTTTGGAGATGGCAAACATGCAATCCAATAATTAGCATTAACTAGTAATAATGAATACTTCAGAGAAAAAATATGTTTAACATTTTTGATTAATTGCTTTATAAAGCATTACTGATAAAAATGTGCATCTTTATCTTTTGTTATGTGAATCACTGAACAAACTGACTCATTAGAATCAATAATTTGGGAAACAGAGAACACTGGTTGACTCTCTAAAAAGAAAAAAACTTAATAGAGACATTAATTCAGAATGTGAAGTACACTGACTGGTTGTGATGATTTATTTTCACTAAAAACATCCAACTCATTAAAGTCATTCATTCAGGAGTCAGAGTGCAGTGGTTGTGCTGTACATATGTGCTTTATTCACCAAAACAATTTCAAATAAAAAAAAAATGATAAAAAGTAATTCATTCGATAATTGATACCAATTAAATTTATACCAGAAAAAAAATCAGGGTAACACATTATTTTGATGGTCCCTTTTGAAAATTCTGTTGACACTAGGTAATGTTGCAACTACAGGTAAAAAAACTCTCATTCCAGTATTAGTAGACTGTCTGCTTCATATCTGCTAACTCTTTATTGTGATGGTCTCCCAACAGAGACTCTACTGACTATAAGTAACTTTGCAAGTACATCAAATTATTCTAACCCTAACCCTACCAGTCTACTAATAAACTACTATCATTCTAATGAGATTTAGTAGAAATGTAGGTGCAATTTTACTTATAGTCAATAGAATGTGTTAAAGGGACCATCAAAATAAAGTGAAACCAAAATCATAAGTAGTGCAGGAAGCATATAACTCATGTTTTACAGTCAATGTGTTGTATTTTAATTCTGTATAAAGAAGAGGACCTTTCCCGTAATGGCCTTGATTAAAAATTATAGTTGGGTATATGTGGGGTTTGGCTCTTTCAGCTTCTACCATAAAGCTTACAGACTTCTCTTGTTCAGTGTAATGGTGGAAGACCCCTCGTCTCCCAATCTTCCTCCTCCCTCCATTCCTCCTTCCTTTCCTTACAGAGCTGCTCTTTCACAGTAAAAAGAGTCAGTCATTCAGTGCCCGTAGTGGCGCGTGATTATGACCCACAACCTCAATAATCGCTAACTCATGGAAACAAACAAACAAAGAGTTACAACGTGCTACTGTAGACAATGACACAAGTGTTCAATCTGTTCATAGTTCTATTCTAAATGAGCCTCTCTTTTTTTTAGAGAAGAAGCACATAAGCATTGATTTCATAGAACCTGAGCTAGTTTTTGAAGGGTTTATATGTTTGTTAGTTTTACAGTTACTTAGTCTATGATGCATGGCAATGCAATGGGATAAACTTTAAAATACATGTTTGTCTTTTTTAACAAACAGGACTAACTGGATAAAATGATGTAATGTATGTTCAGTTAAAAAAGTTAGCTTCTGCCATCTAGCTATAGATGTAGTTATAGAACCAAAACTTATAACCAGAAGTAACGAGGCACAAAACCAGAAGTTCACCTGCCTTAAACAGTATTCGCACTGATAAAAGGGTGATTTAGACACATTTACTGTATAGCTTTAATAAAACATTTTTGTACAGAATTAATATATACAGTGGTTTCACAAAACAATGAGCTGCAAGTCAAGTCAAGTCACTATTATTTGTATAGCGCTTTTAACAATGCAAATTGTGTCAAAGCAGATTTACATCAGCTTGATATAAAGCTGGGTGGCTTTACAGCAGCTTTACAGTTTTTAGACAGGGAAATAGTGTCGAAATAGTGTCATTCTCCTCTGAAAAGCTGCAAAGTTCTGCTTTTAAACCCTCTAGGAATATCTTATATATAGTATTCAATACCAGTGAGATTTCTTCCCACTTTATTTAGTTTGTGAAGTTAACTGAAGCAAATGAACTCATTGCCCTTTTGGAAGTCTGTGTGTGGAGAAGTGTGTGTGGTTCTGAGTTATAATCTGTTATTTGTGTGAATTTTTGCCACTCTTTCATGGATTTTCAAATCTAACAACAATTGACATTCAAAAACAGAGACAGAGTTGCAGCGGTTTTGACCAATTTAGGGCTTTTTATGATTTGTGTTTTTCTGTCTTTTTTAAGGAAAGTAAAGGAGGCAGAAGTGCGAACGTCACAGAGCCTCTGAGCTATGTGACTCTGAACCCACAGGTATTCCACAGCACCACAGAACAGCTCATGGGCAGTCTGCCCACACACAAGCACATACTTCTGGCTTCCAGATCCCTATGTTTTTGTGCTCTTTTGCCAGTTTGGAAGTGTTTAGTGATGAATATAAAATAGAGTGGCATTAAAATCACTCTATTATATTGTTTTTAAAGAAGATAAACATTTAAAAAGTAACTCTTAAAGGGACAAAAATTCTGTCAACGTTTACTTATTCCAAACCTGTATGACTTTCGTTAATCTGTAAAATATGAAGGAAGATATTTTGAAAACCTGACTTTTTCTCAATGAAAGTTAATAGAGTCCAATGTTCTTATGGATACAAACTTTTTTTTAAATATGTTATTTTGTGTTCCACTGCAGAAAGTAAGTCAGACAAGTTGTGGACAACATGAGCATTTGTAAATAATGACAGAATTTTCATTTTTAGGTGAACTAATCGTTTAAATATGTGTGAATGTCATTGCAGTAGATAAATTTCACACCACGTAGTATCTGAAAATAAAAGGCGCTACATATTTTCTGAGAATTAACTTCACTGTTCCAAACAGTTCTTGCAGTGACCTTTAAACAGTTGGTCTGGAAGGTTATTTTTAGGGGATGTTTCTACTAACCTTTAACCACAAGTGTCCTTATTTCGAACAGTATTTCTAGTGTTTTAGAATTTTAAGCAAAGTAAATATAATTTTGTAAAATATTTTGCTTGAAAAAATGCGCTTCAAAATAAATGTCACAAGGTTTGATATTGTATGTGTAATTTAGTGACCTTAATATATTTTTAAGTGTCACTTAGGTGTCCATGTCGTAAAGTTTATCAGTTGAAAAAAAAAGTTTGCATGATGGATACAATTTAAAGAATTAAAACATTTATCAAACGTTTTTGAAGGCAAGAAAAGTTAGGTTACTTCATCAGCAGTATTAAACTTCATCAGTAGTGTATGTTTCACCAACTGAGTGTTTGGGAATTCCCTAAAACGTTTACCACATTTTTGTGCTAGTTTCTATTACTTTCAACTTTCTAACTGATTATGTCTCATTTGGGTATCAAAATGATCTAATCAGATGATCTCACAGGAACACCTTTGAGTTCCTGTCTCTTAGTGGTTTAATTGACTCCAGTGTGACTCCTTAATGAAAATTAAACCAGATTGAAACATCCTTTTGATGACCACTTATGTCCAGTTTTACTAGCAGGGTATATCCCCCAAAGCTCAGCTCAAACCACAGGTGGTTTCTCCTCAAGCACAAGTGACTCTGAGAAACTCTGCCCTGCAAATATTAATTATCACATTTATCCTCCAAAAATAAGAATTTCTGAGGCAATTGCACAGTAAATGACAGCAGGGAGAGGAAAGAGAGAGTACGGCCTGTTCCTTTCCCCGTGTTATCGTCCAAATCTCACTCTCGAACTTTCTCTCTCTTCCTCACCTCCAAGTGAGCCACATTGTCTGGCTCAGCCAAAATACTGAGGGACTACAGACATGAGAAAACACACCCCCAGCCTCTCCTAGACACACACACAAAAAAGAAGAGCCTGCCTTTCTATTACTTGAAAAGTCTTTGAGATATGCTTTGCAGTTTGAAGCAATGCAACAATTTTGCCAAGTGACAAACTTCATGCTGTGAGACTCGCAAGTACTACACAGTCTCTCACCCACACCTGCAGAACACTTCCTCAAGAATGATAACAACCTCAAGAACACAGAATTTGCTGCTTTACCTAATTTTTTTCAGTCTAACACGTGCAACACGTTGTCCTAGGTGCAATGCAACAAGAAATAAGTGAAAAAAACAAGCCAAAACATTAATACATTCTGACATCAGCATCTATTGAAGGCAAGGACACACCAAGCCGATGACAAAAAACTGGCGGCAATGAAAAGCGACTGTGTTGTCACCTCACATTGTCTGTGTCTTGGCCAAAAAGCTGCGCTTGAACACACCAAACAGACAACAGCCAACTGTAAACTAGCCGGTGTAAACTCTAAAAATATTTTTATCCAGAACTATTATTTAGTGTAAAACATTGAAGATTAGCCAATAGGCTGTTGATTCATTGAATTATAAGCTGTTTCCTCAAAAAATATGTTTATTCAGTGTAGTATAGACTCTCCTCCATTGACATCCTTAAAAAAAAAAAAAAAAAAAAGAAAACTGTGTCTGGTCTAGAGGTCTGCTACCCCACCCGAGCCCGTGGGTCCCAAAATACTTTCGGGTTTCGGGTCGGGTTCGGGTTAATGTTTAATGGATAGCTTCGGGCTCGGGTCGGGCTCGGGTTTGTAGCTAAACCAAAACTATATGCAGAGGCTACGCTGCTTTCATAGACGCATGCACACACACATTATTGCACACAGATATCAGAGATCGCACAGCACACGAACAGCATGGAAACTTTTATTAGTAAAATAGCTTTGATAGGCTACTGACTCGCAAGTCGCAACGTTATATTTCTCTGCAATGAGGGGTAAAATCGCTGTTTTTGAAGTAACTAAGCCTCATTGCTTGTAGAGAGAGACGCGCAGAAGCAGGTTCACATGAACGTGCAACTTTTATCCCTCTCTCTCTCTGTTTGTCTCTGTCTCTCTCTCTCTCTCTCTCTCTCTCTCGCTAATTCAAAGAAATTATTAATTAATTCAAATAAATACGATCGTATTAATATCTTAAGTCTGATTTAAAGTAGGCCGAATGCTAACGAGCCTTAACTGACAAAAATTACCATAATTTGTACGGTGGAAGGATTATCGTCTTGTCCATACAACCATTCATAAACTCTGCAGAATGTATGAGACCGCTGCACCTGATGTTCACAAACAATCATAACTAGTAATTGTTTTTTATTTTGCCTTGTGAAATGGCCGAGCCTTGAAGAATCTGTTTCTTTGTGTATTTGTTTACTGACCGTTGCATGCAATCGTGAAATGCAGCCTTTTTTTGGGCTATTCGTTGTGGGGAAAAAGATTTCGGGTTCGGGTCGGGTTTGGGCTCTAAATTTAACTGTGCCGCTCGGGTCGGGTCAGACGATCTCGGGTACGGGCCGGGTTCGGGCTTCAGTTTAAAGCCCGTGCAGACCTCTAGTCTGGTCTCCTTCCCTGCACCGCATTGTTAGCATTAGCCATTACGGTTTTTAGGCTTAAGGTTACAGGCTTGCCTTCCAATGGCTTTCCCGGATCTAGTACTGCATGTCACGGTCCTGCTGGTGTGCCCGGGCTGGCCACCAGATGTCTCTGTGTGTTGAGCACATGGCTTGTTGTTTGTTGTTGGTGCCATGTGCTCTCCTGTCTATTGTCTGCCCCCTCCCATCTTGTTAACTAATCATTGTTTCAGTTTCTCCACCTGTGTCTCCCTCGTTACCCTCGTTTGTCTCCCTATTTAGCCTCCTGGTGTCTGCAGTCCTCTGCTGATCCGTTGTCTTACGTCGTGTGTGTATGTTGAATGTACACAGCTCTCTGCCTGTCTGTTTGCCTGTTTTTCCCCTTCGGGGTGGTTTTTGTTGCTCTTTGTTTTATTTTATTATTAAAAGAAACATTCTCCTGCGTTTGAGTCCTCGCCTTCATCTCTCCAGTCAATCCCTGACAGAACGGATCAGCCAATATGAGGACTCAGCAGAGGAAGGGTTTGGGTCGTCCACCACCCGCCACTATCTCCAGCCCCCTATACCAACGCATCCTCCAGTTCGAGGCCCTGAGCTCCTGCCGTCAGCAGGGCAATGATGTGAGGAAGTTTGCCGTGGAGTTCAGTGGTGCAGCAGAGAGGTTAGGCTACAACGAAGGCCCTAGGACAACGATCACCTCAAATCCCCCCTTCAAGTTTGCCAGAGGAGTGGGGCAGCAGGCACCACCAACGAATTCGGTTTCCCACGTTCCCCAACAGGTGGCTGGTGTGCCTCAGGTTGTGGTCGACGAAGCTGCAGCGCCCCCAGTGGCGGCAGACGAAGCTGCAGTGTCCCTAGTGGTGGCCGACGAAGCTGCAGCGCACCCTGGGATTCCTGGGCTGGTACGCAAGCTGGAGGATCCACCCATGAGGTCGGTATGGGCAGCTGGCATTCCAATACTGGCTCCTCCCATGGCGGCGGTGCCCGCTTCAGAGCTCGCTCCATTCCGTGAGCCCACCGAGTCCGCTCCAGAGCCTCCGTCCCGGAAGCCCATGCAGTCCGCTCCAGAGCCCGCTCCCCTGTGAGCCCACTCCGGGAGCCCACAGAGTCCGCTCCAGAGCCCGCTCCGTCCCAGGAGCCCACGCAGTCCGCTCCAGAGCCCGCTCCGTCCCGTGAGCCCACAGAGTCCGCTCCAGAGCCCGCTCCTTCCCGTGAGCCCACAGAGTCCGCTCCAGAGCCCGCTCCATTCCGGGAGCCCACGCAGTCCGCTCCGGTCCGGGAGCCCACAGAGCCCGCTTCAGAGCCCGCCCAATGGCCTCCTGCTCTGCCTGTCCCGCCTTGGCCTCCTGCCCTGCCGGCCCCTTCCTGGCCTCCAGCTCTGCCTGCCCCGCCCTGGCACCCTTGTCTGCCTATTCCTCCAGGCCCTCTTCCACTCCACGGGCCTGGCCCACCGTCCCTACCCCGGATCCGCCTCCGGCCCACCCCTCTCCAAGACATTTTTCTGTTTTTAGTGTGTGTGGAGCGTCTGGGATCCGCTCCTTAAAGCGGGGTTGTGTCACGGTCCTGCTGGTATACAAACAAGCCAATCAGAATGCCCTCTCTTGCCAACGGGCCCGACGCTAATTCTACATACTGAATAGGGCGAACTCCTGTCAACACAAAAACTAGCCCAATAGATGGTGTGTCCCGATGGCCAGATCTACTTGGTGTATCCTGTCCTTGAGACAGGCATTTTAGCAATGTTTTGGCAACTCAGTTCCTGGAGGGCCATTGTCCTGCAGATTTTAGCTCCAACACTAATTAAATACATCTGAACCAGCTAATCAAGGTCTTCAGGATTACTGTGCAGGACAGTAGCCCTCCAGGAGCAGAGTTTGACACATGTGCCATAGAAATTCCATATCAAATGCCACTCATAACACAATAGGGTATAAATAATATTTTAAGCAGCAGCTGCTAATGGAATGGATATAATACTTAAAATGGCAACAGCGTTCTTGTGATGTTGCACTCTAACCATATATTGGTGGTTATATATGCATGTGTAAGCACCACATTTAAAGACAAAAAATGTAGAAATTTAGTTTGACATTTATTGCACAACTCATTTTATGTAATGTGCACAGTGCAAAGCAGTAGTGTAAAACAAGCTTGAAGTTTTGACAAAGCTCCAGTGAACTCTATCTCCACATCTTATCTCATCTCTGTTTACTGATTACATATGCTCATGACACAGGCAACTGTGAGCCTCAGCTGACAGCACTGCTGATGTCCTGATGTGTGCACAGCATTTTCAAAGTGTGTTTTATTGAGGACACTGATGTAGACACATACAAAACCGCAGGGCTATTTTAGGTGAGACTGATGCTCGATCTTGTAGGTTTAGAGCGCTGGATTCTTAGAAACTGACACAGTTACAACAGATGCAAACATCACTACTAAGAGGCACCATGGTTGGTTGTAACCGCTTTTCTGAGACAGTCTGTTGGGTTTACAATAATAAGATTAAAAGTGAGCTGGGTTTATCTTGCTGAGAGAAATGTCTGCAGACAAGTTTAGCACAAGGAAGTTGATGCTTTTTTGGGGGCCAAAGCGAACTTCCTTTACTTTGAGATATGCTATACTGACATCTGAAAATACAACCACAGGAAGTATTTCTTGACTTTAAGTGAGACTTCTTCATAATTTTGTATATGAATAGCATGAAACAAAATCTGCTGTCTTGATGGAATCAGAAAACAGAACTGCAATATTTTTCTGCGTTATTTGACTCTCACCCTCAACAAGCAGAGCTTTCAGACACGTGGTGCAGAGTTTCTGTAGGGAAGTTTCTGAGTCACATTATTTCATTATGTGTGTAGTATCCCCATACTCATTCATGCAAAACATAAAAAAAAAAAAAAACATGAGAACGAAAGCGGCAAAGGTAAGAGTTCAAATGCTTGAGGACAACACAATTTTTACTAGGATTACCTAGTCAACAATTACAAACATTACTGATTAGTTAGTAGAGGTTCTTGTCAAGGCATCACCGAAAATATATTTCATATTTTTGTTAATGTAAGTTTTTATATAATTTTAGTTTTTTCCTGTAATTTTATTTAAGAAAATCAAGACTCTTTATTATGTAGATATGTAGTTACAGTTACCCTATTTCATCTGAATCAGAAGAAAAAGGATGGATTAGCACTTCTGGTCATTCGGTGAGACTCCTGGCACTCTCTTCTCTTACTAAACTAACATTCACGCTTTCACACACTGTTTTGCTGTTTATAATCTCTCCACTTGAGTGTTGTCCTTCCCTCCCTCTCTCACTGTTCTGTCAATTATACCATGTAAATGATACCATCTGTGTAAACAGACAAGTCCGTTAGCCCCTCCTGTTGTCTTTAATGATGAAGCACTACACTTGAAGTACTAATGAGATAGGCTGAACGGTGGAAAAAGACAGAAAAAAGAGAGAAAGTTAGAAAGAGAGAGTAAAACCACTACACCAGGATGTGGGCTGTTTTTCTTTCCTCCCTTTTCATGTGCTTTCTTTTATTGGGCTTGTAGTTTTCTCTTTTGTCATCCTTTTTTGTATTCATCTTGATACCTCACACCGTTTTCTTCTCCTTTGTGTCTTTATATTATTAACCATATTATTGTAGTTTTTTTATTATTTACTCTGAAATGAGATAAATGGGGAATCCACAGTAAGTGTCTTTGATATACAAACTGGGACAAATCCGGTCACGCAGAAGCAGAGAAAATGCAGACTAGATGGTAGAAAGTCCTCACAAAAGTTCCCATCTGCCCACCCATTGTGCTGTGATTGGTCTAAGACAAAAAAACGTGAAGCAAAATGTTGACAGCGGTTTTCCCCCACTGGTGAAGTGTGGACGTAATGTCAACCTCAAATCAAAACACCAACACCTAAAAATACTGTAAAAACAGATAACGGATTATTCGAAACATTGGCGAACTGTCATCTTTTGGTACCAAACTCGCCCCTCTGGATGTGTCTGAAGTTAAAATGCTAGCTATGGGGTATTTATTTGCCTAGATAAAGGTAGTTAGAGATTAAAGGTGTTCCATAACAATAGCAAGTGTGACATTTTCTGCGGTTCGAGCCCACGTGCCAATAGAAATGTTGACGTTATGAATAACAAACATGTCTAACGTTTGACAGTGGAGAAGTGAGGGGGATTTTACTGCAAGTAACAGTTCCATCTCTTCCTCTGCCGACCCTTCTGCCTGTTTTACAGCCTGTTTTTGCCATTTAATCCTAATTACTACCTTTGGTTTGGCTTTCATTTGGAAATTAATTAGAAAAATTGCTAACAGATACTCTTAGAGCATTGCGTTAGCAGCGCAAAGGTTGTGGGTTCGATTCCAGGCAACACACATACTGACAATACAAATGTATAGCCTGAATGCACTTGTAAGTCGCTTTGGATAAAAGCGTCTGCTAAATGCATAAATGTAAATGTAAATTCCTTAAGCATTAATTCATATGTTTACAGATAAATTGTGGGACAACAAAAAGGAAGAGATTTACCCAAAAGTACAGAGAATCGCACATGACATGCAGAAGAAAAAAATAAGCATTGTGGCAACAAATTAGTTTGTGTGATTTAAAGATCAGTCTATCACACTTCAGCATCACATAAGATTATGGTTAATTTTTCTTTAGAACTCTTTTTTTCATATTAAAGAAGAGCTATTCTAATTCAAAGGAGGAAATGATTAAAGAAAATGTCCTGTTATTACTTGCAAAACCTACACATAGACTATATATTAATACAGGCTGCACAGACATGTAGTGTCTCATCAGGCTACTAAATTAACAATAATACATCTGAAAGGAAGCATTATTGATACAGACAGATGTGTCCAACACCTGTGTTATAAATCTGTGTAATTCAAGTGAAGCATTTAGCTGGAGGTATTAAGAGGGAAGGGGAGGAAAAGGTGAGCGAAGGTGCAAAGAGAGGAAACAGTGCGTGATTCCTGCTGGCAATCTCACATACGGGTGGATCTGCAGGAACACGAGGAACAGGTATCTGCTTGTTCAGCTGGCATGGGATTCGGGAATCTTGGAACGCTGCGTTTGTCAAGCGGACTGGCTGGCTCCATGCACAACCTTTTTAGCAGCTGCCGGGTCTATGAGTTGGCCGTCAACCAGTGCACGACACGGTCAGCGAGGTCAACAACTTTACCGCAGGGTAGCTTTGAGAAGCTGCCAGAACAGAGCGACTTTCGTTTTTGCCTGTTTATAACAGCTGTAAGAGAACTATTATGGCTGAATTGAATCCAAAAGTTTAAATTCATATAAAAAATGAGTCAGGCGGTAATTTTATTTGCCAGTTTAAAATGCATTAATGCTACACAAAGTAAAGGAGAACTTGAATCACTTTCATTCTAAACACACACACACACAGATCTGTGTAGCCAGGCATTAGCCGATCAGATAACAAGATTAAATGAGTGATATTATGTCCTGCAACAGTAATTGGCGATTAGCTGATAACGATATATTAAGGCTTAATGGGCTGGTGCTATTTATAAACCATCATTGATGATGAGACCAGATTCTGTTATTGCACAATTCACTCAGTCTATAGTTATCTTAGTTTATTATTTATTATAATTATATATTATAAAATATAATGTTTATATAGTTATTTTAAAAACAAAAAAATCTAAAACTAAAAAAAGTTGTATATGCAATATATTAATCTGCATTACATTTTTACTTGATCTGTTAATTGATATTTAATTATTTAATGTATGTTTCAATCAATGTAATTTTGTCAAGAATTTTTTTTTTTAATCTTCAGAGGCTACTTTCTCAAAAACGTGTTTATGACAGCCACCATTTAAATGATTATATACTGCTATATCATTAGAAAAATATTTGTGCTTTTTTGTTTAGTGCATAAAATGTTTCTGAGTCAAAATGACTCAAAATGATGGAGCAGTCGTATATTTCATCAGATCGAATTCTGGTACATTCTTTATTTTCCTCATAAAAACATAGCCTTGAACTGTGAACTGTGAACAAGAAAAGTATGTATTACCGTACACTTTTTTTCTACTTCCTGTCAGCTATCTTTTTTTCTGCCCTACTATTGGATGCCTCATACGTTGTGTATTTTCAAATCCATTTCATAGGATAACCAGTGGCCTTAACTTGGTGTCACAGCTTGGTTAAAGGATGAGTAAAACCGATACTATTAAAATGAGTTGTTGAGGTTTGTTAGAGTCGTTACTGTGCCTCAGGAACGTGAATTGTGACACCCACGTCCATTCATAACGCGAATGTCTGAATGACTCAGACATGTCCATATATAGCTTGCAGTCCTAGCATGATGAAGACCTGTATGGATTAGAAGACATGAATTTACTAAAGAATGCACATTTAAATACTTTCAATTCCTACAGGAAACATTCTATAATGTTTTATTTTTAACATATAAAGTAGGCACTTTAGAAATTAGGTATGCTTTGTTCAAAAGCAACTTTGTTAAACTCTGCAGGTTATCTTTTATTTGTTTATGAGCTGTATTTGTCTACTCGAGAGATTTGTGAATGATTGTTTTATGAAACATTTTCTTATAAGGAACTGAGAACTTTGCTGCATTCAGTACTATGAAATGGATGCAAAAGGTGACAGTTGAGTTGAAGATATGTGTTAAGCCACACCCTACAGAGATAAACATCATCTAGTATGACCATACTACATACTAATATAAACATATACTAAAATATGCATGTGTGCATGAAATCTAGAGGACCCACTGTGTTCCAACAGAATGTGAAGATAATGTAAGATTGTTACTACTACTATTAATGCTACTACTACTTCTACTAATAAAAATAATAATTATTCATTTTATTTGTAATGCACCTTTCTAAAACTAAAAATAAAGATTTCAAAAATGTAATAACGATTTCAAGATTAAAAAGTTTCACTAATGCTGGTAAAAAATTCCCCATGTTTCTGTTTAAGAGCTTCAAGAAGAGGAACAGTTTGAATCAGAGACCACTATGAGAATGATTCATCAAGTCTTGTTCCCAGCATCAAATAAATACTATTAAAGTCCTACTATTACAGTTCTTGAGTTCATCTTCAATTCTTGTTTTCCATTTCTCAAGAAATGTTTTGATGTTTTTTTTTACTTCATGATATTGTGCTTTGCCCCCTAAAATACAATGTGAAAAAGCTGTTGTAAAAAAAGCGTAATATGTAAACATGTATCTGCAGAGCTACTGTTTATTCAAGAGCAGTATTAAATTCCTGAAAAAATGATCTGCTGAAGGATCGAGGACGTACTGTACTTTACTTCTGCAGCATTTCCTTATGAAGTGTCTGAAGGATTGACTGGATTCTTTAGAATTCAAAGCTGTGTGGTTTCCTTTCATTATTGAACACAATACTTTAATCTCTTGTTGTGCAAGAAGCTGAATATGGCTATAACAACATGTCTGTTGAAATGCAGGACTTTAATCTTTTTATAATATTTCCTTTTACGCTTTTTTATTTTCTTTCATTAAACTGCCATACAGCTTAAATAATGGACATCTCTGAAAAGCATTATGGTCTTTTATAATTTTTGTATTAATTAATTCATTATATTTTTTTAATTGTAGAAATTATTGGGTTGGCATTGGCAATAATGTAAAACGTAGGTTCATTAACTTGACTTCTTTCTTTCTTTACACATGTGATCAAAGCAGTGGATAATATCCGGCTGCTGTATATCAACAGGCTTGTTTAATACATTGCGAAATACCTGAGTAAATATCACATCCTGGTCTAAATCAGGGGATTGTTATTCTGAAAGTTTAGACTCTGATAAGTCTCCCACGGTCCATCATTACTGTGAGCTAGTTGATCTCATTGTGTTTGTAGTTTACCGAGGGACTGATTGTAAACTCATTGCTTTCTGCTTTGTCATGTAGTTATACATTACTGCAGGTCACATGTTTATTTACAAGAACACTGACCTTGACACTGCTGGCCCTGACAGTCATCAAACACACCGCCATAGGCCTCTGACAAAAACAAAACAAAAAGTGTGGTACATGTTAACTAGAAAAAATAGTTAATAATGACCTGATATCACTGCAAAAATTACTTCGAACTGCATAATTCTAACCTCACAAACTCAAGTTTATGTTATTCCTACTGATTTATAGACATACAGTAAGTAACTTGATATTCTTTACCAAATCATTTCAAAGTGATCCAGTAAAATGCAATGAACAAGTGTTACTTTGACACTACTTTGATTTAACTTAAACCGCTAAGGGATCATTTTGAAGAATATTTATTCTGTCCATATAAAATAAAAAATATACAGGAAATAGGCTATATATATTTTATATATATTTATATATATGTGTGTGTGTGTGTGTGTGTGTGTGTGTGTGTGTGTGTGTGTGTGTGTGTGTGTGTGTGTGTGTGTGTGTGTGTGTGTGTGTGTGTGTGTGTGTGTGTGCCATGGTCTGTCTGAATACTCTATTCTGATTGGCTGGCAGGTGTCGATTAAACTGCACAGATAGTTCCTGGTCAGTTTAATCACGTTCGATATTAATGCGATGCTTTAATTGATGCACACTAACCAACACGCATCACTCACTCGCTCACACACACACACACACACACACACACACACACATGGAGAGAGAGAGAGAGAGAGAGAGAGGTTGAAGATTGCAGCACTGCGCACACACACACATAAACTTGTTATCAACACTTCCCCGCGATTGTAATTACTAAAATGAAAGATAGATACTAGATCACTACATTATATTTCCCAATAAGGAAGTGATAAAATCATTGTTTTTTTGAAGTAATTGTTTGTAGAGAGAGACGTGCAGACGCAGCAAGCAGGTACACACAACTGTCATCTCTCTCTCTCTCTCTCTCTCTCTCTCTCTCTCTCTCTCTCTCTCAATCAACCAATCGACAATTAATTGAAATACATGCTATAATTAATTCAAATAAATGTGCTTACCGCACTATTTCATCTTTGTGTCTGATTTGAAGCTGGCAGAATGCTAGCGCTAACGCAAAAAAAAATAACTGACAAAAATAACCGTCATTTTTACCCTTCCGGTCAAATATTGCGCTGCAAAGAGCAATACTAGTTTTAACTTGTCTATAACTTGGCAAATGACCATGGAATAAGCCAGCAAATATTATTAACATCTTTAATATGTGAATGCTGGCAAAATACCATGGTATATAAGAGGGATAATCAACGGATAATCGCGGAGGCAACCACCCTCTGTTGCGTTGCGTGTTGGGTGGTTCTTCGCCTCCACGTCGTGCATTCATTCAAATCGTTTAATGCACAGCTAGCCGTTGATTATCCCTTAGGCATATATATATATATATATAATATATATATATATATACAGTATATATACATTTAAGGAAAAAATTACAATCTAAAATCACTGTTTTCTATTTTAATATATTTTAAAATGTAATTTATTTCTGTGATGTAATGCTGATTTTTCAGCAGCCATTATTCCAGTATTCAGAAATCATTTTATTATGCTGATTTGATGCTAAAAAAAGCATTTCACGTTATTTTCACAGTTGAAAACAGTAGTGCTTTTTAATAATTTTGTGAAATCTGTGATATATTTTCTTTGAGAATAATTTTATTGATTGAAAGTTCAAAAACGTGTTTTCTCATTTACTCATTTGTAAGGTCATCATAGTGTGGCTCACCTACCTGGCTCAATTCTTGGAAGAGTGTTTTTGGGTTCAGTAAGCTGGTAAGCTTTGGCTGAGTGCTAACTTTTGGCAGAATTCCAGGAAGCTTTCTTCCCTTAATCCTTAAGCTTTCACAAAGAGTTTGAGGGGAAAAAGAGCAAAAGGTGTCAGATGCGTAAACCTGCTGTCACTGCAACACCTGTTTCGTGTCACAGCTGTGTGAGGCCAACAAAGATTGAGTGGGGATTTCAGTTTCCTCTGACCTGCATCGGGGTTACTAAGACAAAGAAACGTCCTACTTGTTTCTCCTTCATGTTTGACTCACTTTCTCTACCAACTGTTTTCAAATAAACTAGGACCTTGAGGGCGATTGACCGTTCCTCCTATTACATTCCCATTAGGCTGACATGAGAAACCACTTTTCAGCTTCTGAACAGGATCTGTTTAAGCATATCATGGAACAGGTGTTTAATGTAAAGCAATGCTGAGCTTTTTGAAGCCCCCTCGGGTTGCTATGACCCCTATGACTAAAACATGCTCTGAACATAAGCTGGAACAACCATCTCCTTGCCATTATGAATCACAAAGTCTTTCCATTCATGCTGACTTACTAATTACTCAATACTGCAGTGTATAGGCCTACATTTAAAAAAAAGCATGACTATTTTCAGTGTCGGAGATAACACATTACAAATAATGCGAGTTATGTAATCATATTTCTATTTTTAAGTAACTAGTAAAGTAGCACATCAATTTTTATTTACAAGAAAAAAATGAGTTACTTTTTCAAGTAACGCCAGTTACCTATCCTGTCCCCATGTTGAGAGTAATCAGAAGTGCAGACTTCATTGTGTGCCCTATGTAAACATAAACGTGAACATGCATTTACTCATCTTGCACAAAAACAGATTCTGAATTCCTCAAAATGAATAAAAAACTGTTACATTCAGAAAATCTGAATATGACGCAAGCCTTCAATAATTAAATATGTTAAATAACACAAATATCCTTTATTTATTTAATCCCATTTATTAACCAATGTCTTTGCTGCTGTCCTTCGATTATTCAATTCAACCATACAAATAACCGAAAATGAGTTTAGATATTTATTTTTATTTATTTACTTTTTATTGCTTGCTGAAGAATGTTCTATATGGATTATTAAATTATTAAATTACAGAAAGTTTAGCAAACACTGTGGAATAAAAAATATATGTTCTCCTGCATCTTATTCTTCATGCAATCCAGAATGGTAGCACAGCTGGGAAGTTTGTATGAGCAGCATAGTCCTTCAGCCTGAGGCTTATTAATTTCACTCTTGGTGTGAAAGGGCTATATTTGTTATAAAAACAGAATTTTTTTATATTAAAAACAAACTAGCAAAGCCCACCCCATTTAAGAAAAAGTAAAGCAAGAGTAATGTAACACATTCACTTCCGTAAAAAGTAACTAAATAACACAATTAATTTATTTTTAGGGAGTAATGCAATATTGTAATGCATTACCTTCAAAAGTAACCAACTGTCAAGGTTGGTGGAAGGGAAGAGAGCGAGGACCCAATCGCAGGAGGTTAAAGAGCTTTTTATTAACAATAATAAATAAAATCAACAAAAACCACCCCGTAGGGGAAAAACAGACTGGCTGGCTAGCAGGCAAGGCAGGGCTGGACAGGGCTGGACAAGGCTGGACAGGGCAGGACAAGGCTGGACAAGGCTGGACAAGGCTGGACACAGACGACATCTAACATTTGGTAACGAACCCACACGGAACTGCAAACACAGGGAGATTTTAAAGGGAGCAAATTAGGAGGGTAACGAGGGAAAACAGCTGGGGAAAATTAATCAATAAACAGGTAACAAGATGGGTGGGGTCAAGACAAATTGACATAAGAGCACGTGGCACACAGAAAACTAGGACAGAAGCCACGTGCTCACACAAAACAAAAACACAAGCACATGGCCAGCAAACAAATCACCAGCCATGTGCAAAACAGGACATGAACACGCAGCTAATGAGAAAACTCATAAGCCACGTGTTCACACAAGACATGACAACATGAAAGCACGCAGCCAATGAATATACAAGCTGCGTGCCACACAGCACAAGATACAACACGAATGCACGCACACTCACACAAAGAGACAGAACGTGTAGCGTGAGTGTCCGAACCCCGTCACGTAACCGAAACTCAAGACATGAGTGCTGGGATCCGAACACCACGCTCCAACATGAAACAAGGCACGCAGACGAGAGAGCGCACGGCTCGAGCACACTCGAAGCCGCGCGCTCACATGAAACCCGGACATGACAGGAGTATCAGGGCTCTGTCACAAAACCATGAATAACACTAGACCGAAGTGACAGAACCCTGACACCAACACTCACTACTATAGGCTAAACAGTGAAATAGGCATATTATATATAGTCAAATATAAAAATATAATTTTCAAATAGTTGTACATAGTGTGCTGTATGAACTCGTCACATTGCTTTTTGTTTAATTAAGAGATGGGATCCAGTTATCTTCTTAAAAAACTGTTATTGTCAGTCTTTTTTTTTTTTTGACTTCAGCAATAGTAAGAGTAGTATAGTATGCTATTCTGTTATTAGCTTCAGTTTAATGATAATATGATTTATGAGAATATTTATGTGTTTTGGAAGCCCTCTCCAATATACACATGCAGAAAGTACAGGCACTCATGAGCCAGTTCACCCTATCGGACACCTCACAGATGACGCTCAATATGTTCCTTGAGTCGTGTGTGTTTACAGAAGTCAGTGTACCGTTGCATGTCACATACTAACTAGCATTTAATCTCACATCCTGAAACAAGTCCGACCTGCATTACTCACCCCATAAACGGCCTCCGTACTCAACCGCTCAAACAGAAAACTTTGCATAGGCTCGTTTCTTATCTTTCCACTTAAGAAATGCCTCTTCCTACAGCTTTTCCCATAAATCATGTACAATGTCCTGATGTCAGAATGTCATATTGCACATGCACATGCCAGGGGTATAGAATGGGGATTGTACCCTATTTTACAGTTATAAAGCATTAATAACAATGCTCATTTTGTTATTACACCTTTATAACACAAGAACTTTACCACATATGAAGTGAAAGTATTTTGTGGCTGATTTTTTTATTATGGCACAGGAACAGCATTTAGTATATGTTTAATTATATATATTGGAAATTTAGGATAAAGTCAAGTAGTATTGAAAGAGATGGGTTTTCAGTTGTTGCTTGAAGATTGACGGGGATCCAGCATTCTGGATGGGGGTGGGAAGGTCATTCCACCAGCCGGGAATGGTGAACGAGAATGTTCTGGAAAGTGATTTTGAGCCTCTCTGTGATGGTACCACGAGGCGTCGCTCACTAGCGGCGCCTCGTGGTACCATCACAGAGAGGCTCAAAATCATTTTACATTTTATTTTTTATCATTTTCATTTTAAAAAGCTTATCTTGGCTGTTTACCTCACGTTAAGGCTTTCTTTCTTTTATTTATTTATTTTTATTCCACAGTGTTTGCTAAACTTTCTGTAATTTAATAATTTAATAATCCATATATAATACTGCACGTGGTGTACGCCATGCCTCATCTTATTCGTTTTTGTCAATAAATGATATAAGCTAGTTTGTCATAGCCTGCTGTTTTATTGCTGTTGTGCTTTTTAATTAAGAATAACAAAGAATCCATATTTTGTTTTAGTCTTAAAAAGTGAAAGGTGAATAGATGTAAGAAAAACAGACAATTATATTTTCTTGTAAAACGTGACTACAAGATCACGAATTCAAAAGCGAAAGTGAAAGCATCTGAAATCCGGCTTATAACGTTAGCAAAAGAGGAATTCCCTTCACAAAATTCAAATCACAAATAATATTAATGACGAAAAAGAACTTTCGTTTCAATATAACTATAAACTATGATAAAAGTTCATCAGCATGCATTGATTAATCCCATGTTGTAGCAAAAAAATGAATAAATAATAATAAAATTGCTCACTGAGGAAGTTAGTCGCAAAAGAGCGACCAGTGGGAAGAATGAGTCTAGAGCCCTTATTTGGCATTTCCAATTAATGTAGACCTGTTACATTCTTATTTTTATAAAGCCTATTATTATTATGAAGTTACTTTTATTATTAAATTAAAAGTAGCCTACAATTAATTTGCCCTGCAATAATTACAGCATAACTGACGTGCTGCGAGGAAAAGATTAGGCTATATTTACTCCTCAATTAAAATGTTTTTAAAAAAGGTCTTTTAAAACAGGTCTATTCGGCTATAGGCTACTGTCACAAATTCAGCCTCTGTGGCTCCCTCCAATCGCCACCAGAGGGAATAGTCACCAGAGTGTTAACTGTCATGAGCTCCCATTCCTATTATTCGCCACACCTGTGGCTGATCACCGGCACAGGTGCTTCTCATTGACTCTGGTCCATTTAAGCTGTTCTCCCCGTCACCTCATTGCGAAGTCTTGTCTTGCCATGCAAACATTTCTGAGCGTTTACCCTGTGTTTGATTCCCTGTGTATGACCTGGACTGTTTATTGGACTCTGATTCTCTGCCGCCTGCCTACTCTGATTCAACCTGCCTTGTTATCTGATTATCCCGAGTGTTCGCTGCCAGCCCTGATCCTCCACCCGAACTCTGACATTGATTCTGCTCTATCTACGTTGTACTTGAAGCCCGTGATTGAACTCTGCCTTTTAAAATTGCATTCTGTTTTAATAAAGCTGCACATGGATCCTAACGCCACTGACTCCTCGTTACAGCTACATACAATGACTTATAGTCCTATAATTAAAATATTAACACTGCAGTCATCAGTAAAAATCAATGAAATAAAAAGCTTTTATTTCAAGCACCGACTTTCAAAAACAACCTGTTTAGCACGAGCTTCCAGAGCGACCCCCGGGCAGCGATCTCCCCAAGAAATCTTTTGTTGGGGGCTACCCACACGGCCCACGGAGTCCCCGGATCCGCCATGGCCGCCCGAGCTACCTGCTCCACCATTGGTCCCGGAATGGGCACTGCCCTGGAGGCCACCTGTCCTATCTCCATGTCCCTTGGCACCCACCCCCTACCCCTCCCCGGTGTTACAGTTACGGCATTGGATCCTCATCACATCCACTATAAAGTCACACACCTCACAGCACTCTATGTCTGATCTCATTGTTGCGAATTGGACTCATCACTATTATTCTCTACGACCTACTAACTTTCAACCCAGGATTCTATTTAACCTGTTGTCTCGTCTCCATCGTTGTGTCCTCCTGTTTCCATCATCCTGTCTTCCCCAACGGTCTCCAGCGGAAAGACTCGTCTCCGTTTGAGGTGTGAGCACAACACCATCCCACAAGCTCCTGGCAAGGCAATTATAATCTCAGTTACAAATCCATCTCTACAGTTATCACCATTATCAGTCTCTACTCACCATCCATTGCTCTGCTGTTTAATAAACACCATTTGTTTGCACTTACCCTTTGTGTGAGATCTGCATATGTGACAATACCGTTATCAGCACATGTTGAAGTAGATTCATCTTTCATCGTCTCTGAGAGAATAAGCGGCGTCAGATGCCGAAAGATCCGTCATTATGTTTTTACTTTCACTTTCTGCTTATAGTGAATTGACTGAGATTAAGACGTTCACCGGCATTAATCTGGAGCAAAGTTTGCACGTGTGCAAACGCGTGCTTGTGTGATATCCATTGGCTCGCCTTCATGGTTTAAAACAGCAATATTTCCAACATTGCAACGTAACCAATTGCCCCGTCCCCTGTATCAAAAACATACTGAACCGTGACACCACTGTGTCGTATCGAACCGAGCCGTGAATTTTGTGAACCGTTACACCCCTAAAATATATATATGTATATATATACAGTTTAGGAAGGCTAAAGAATCAATTTAACTTTTTAATTTATATATTTTTTTAATTTTATAAAATGTATTTGTTTAAGAAAAATTGTAATGTAATAAAAAAAATTGCTTATGAACAGGGAGTTTGTCATTGAAATGAAAGTTGTAATACAGATTTTTTTTATCTTTAAAACTTTCACACCATTTACAGCCTCTGAGTATGTAAATGAGTGTATATTCAGCAATTAACTTTACAATAAGTGTAAAATGCCTGGAATTTTTTCTTATTTTTTATCTGTTGTGGTCAGTTTCATTTCACTTTATTTCCAGTGACATGGGACATCCCCCAAAAGAACCAAGCAAGCTGTCATCTACTCACATAGACATGTGCTAAACAGTTTGAGTAATCATCAGTCAAACAGAGAAGAAGGGGAGAGCCCTGTGCGTTGCAGATTACAGAGAATCTTCTGAGAAACCTCACAAGAGCCAAGTGGGAATCTGAATAGTATCCGCTGTTTGCTGCTCTACTTTCTGTTTACATAATATTTTTACCGTACAAATGTTTGCATACATTTTCTCACCATGACTGTTGTTTCCTGCACTGCAAACATGTATGATTAAACCTGTAGTTGCATGGATCGAGTTAAATAGAGTATATCATCAGAAATGTATGGTATACATTTTGCAGTGTGGGCTGTACCATCCTTCAAATGGTAGGGATGGTGTGCAAGGGCTCGTGGGAAAATCAGTCACCCACTTCCACCCTTCCTATCAGGTAGACAGGTTGCTGTTGAGTGGCCATCACTCACTTACCCATATCCTTTACCCCCTGATATTATCTGTCTCACACACATACACATTCCTCCTGATCCACACCGTACACACTCACTCCAGCCTGACTCTGTGTGGGAAGGATAGTTTTGTCAAGTTGGGAATATACTTTTTTTCCTGAGAGCTTGAGAGGGAGAGTTGTGAACAAAACAGATAATGGCTAAAAGTCGCAAATGACAAACCATGACAGAATGACTTTAGCAGGCATGAGGTAAAGTGAAAATAAAAGGGAGATGAGCAAAAAAACATTCATTGGACATGTCTGTGGCAGGAACCATTGCATCAACATAATAATAAATATGTTCTTTGACCACAGGGGGAATTCAATTCGGCTCTGCGGTCATAAACAAGTGATGAACAACATCTGAGTTGAATTTCATTGCACAAGTTCTCTGACTAACTAAGGAGGGCAGTGTTTGTCCATGTCATGTTGCTGGTATGATTTTGATTTTGAATACTTTTTTTACCCAGTGTTTTTAAGTTTAAGTTTCTTTGTAGTTATTCAACTCAATATTGATTCAGATCATTTCAATAACACTGTTGATGTAGCAAAATTCATGAATTCTCAACAAATTCGATTCAGCTCTACAGAAGACAAAAAAGTTATTATTCAGCTCAATTCAGTTGTTCTCATCCATGTCAGTGCTGTCAAATCAAAAATATTACTTCAAATTATGTGTCTTTTAGACCCAATTAAGTCCAAAGGAAAAAAAACTCCATTAGCTAAAGGAAATGAAGGACAAAAGGGTTTGGGAGAAACCTGGCTCAGCTATGGGACTAAATGAACAAACACACTGGTATTATTAGTTGTGATATGTAGTTTGTCCAGCAAGTTGAAACATGAAGGTAGAGTTGCCGTCTAATCAGACTTTCCAGTAGCCTATATTTAAGATGGACTGATTTGCTAGAATTAATCATACTTTCCCACAAAACATACTGTATGAGAGAGGACCATTTAGCACAAACTGATTCAGATTTTCCCACAATACAGTACATATGAAAGAGACTGTTCAGAACATTGGTTTAAAAATGTATTTTCACCAAGAGAAACCTTAGGACTGCACTTTTGATCATTTCCCTGCTTGCTCATAAAGCAGCCTGCACAAAGAAAGTAACATTAAAAACAGCAATGTTTACTTTTAACTAGATTTAGTCATTTTTTCCCAACATACACATGGGTATGAAAGCTTATCCGTGACAAGTATGCACATGCATGTACTTCATGTGTGTTTGAGAGAGAAAGGAATTCCTTCAATAATTCCTTCAACCATCACACAGAAAAAACTAATCCAGTCAGAGAAATAAAATTAGACTACTGATTTTTACATTGTGCACACAGATGATATGGTAATGTGATTATTCATGATTCACAATTACGGAGTCATTTGAAGAAAATTCTGGGGATGATCAAGAATGCAAACAGCAACTGAGACATCTGTGCAAAACACGTATGCAAAACACTTTAGAATAAAAAAAGATAAAAAATGCATACCAAAATGAGGCAGAGAAATACATTTTGACATCATTTGCGCAGGGTTAGCCATTCTCTTGCAAACACACACACAGACACACACTTAAAACAACAAATACACACTCACATAAACTTCCAGTTAACCCGATTATGCAACCTATATCCTCTTTTTACATCCGTGTATTTCTCTAGTAATACGCAGCTTTTTAGCATTAACGGGAAAACCAGACTGTATTTCTCAACTTGAAAGTTGAGAAGCAATTGAAAAAGTACTCTTAAGCAACTGATAATATAATCAACCAGATAAATCCAAATTTATATAAATAATATTTGCTTATATGATGATTACATTTAGTAGAATAAATTCTGAAAAACTATGGCAAGACTTTATGGATCCATACCAAACGTATGTACACTATATTTGTTTGCATTACATCTTCATGGTGACTTACTGATGTTCTGAGATTTCCACATCCATGACCAGGATCATGGGAAAGTTCAGATTAAATCTCGCCTGTGACAAAAATCAAAGATAAGTACAAGAACATGTTTCGATATCACATTCTAGTGTTTCTGTGATGTTAGACATCAGGCTTGTGAGTCTTCCAGGAATGGGACACTCCTTGGGAAAGGTGCAAACATGCAAAGCAGTTATTTCTTCAGTACAGAATATGCATGGGTGGCGTGTGTTCACCTTTGAGACTTTAAGTGAATTATAACAGGTGAGAGAGTATCTCAAACATCTTGATGCTTGAGGCTAAAACTGTTATGCAAAAACCCACATTCCATCTTATTTCAAATATGGGCTTTCCGTTAAAATTAATAATGCTTTGGAACAGAATAGCCTTTAAATAAAGGCTCTTAAAATGTAATGCATGAGTAAAATGAATGTGTATTAATTGGCTTTCTGTAAACACAGTTTCAATTAATTGGTCATGCTTTCATTATACTGTAGTTTGCGCTCCAGTTTCAAATAATGACCTTAAATTCCTTGGAAGCAATATTTTAAAGAGGGAAAAAATAGCATTTTGTTGATATTTGCAATGCTACGCATTTTGAAATCACAGATCTCAGTGTTCTCAAGGAGAAAGGGAGTGGTTGAGTCATATCCACATCAGCAGGACAGTAAGAAAAAACACAATCAATGAGGATGTGAAACTCAACTCGGACCTAAAATACATACAAATATCCTTGCAGTAGAACTTTCTTATGATTTCTTTTGTTAAGAGCTATTGCAATCCATTTACTCAAATACAAGGAACTAAAGCACAAATTATCTATTTTAACCACATCTTCATAGAAAACAAGATGTTGTTAGAATGAGTCAATGAAACAAATAAAAAATAAATAACACTCAAAGCATCATTCTTCACCTATTGTACAGTATACTAAATGTCTACCAACATCATTTGTTTTGTCTAAACACAGGTGATGCCATTCAGCTCTTGGGAATCAGCTGCTACCGTCTTTCAACATCCTGGCAGCCTGTCATCAACCACTCACGTGTCTAATTGCAGTGAGGGAGAGGGACACTAAGGGAAAGTTTATCTCAGAAATTACTGCTCACTTAAACATGTTCTCTCACGAAAGCACTTCAAGCCGCTTTAACAGGTTGTTAAAGAACTTGCTTGTGTAACCCTGTATGCTATAGAGCCAGTGAGAGACAGACTTCTCAATGAAAAGACAGGGAGACTGAGATACACTTGATCTTACTAACGTCAGTCTGACAGTAAGGGTAAATGTATATACATATAAAACCAAAATGCGTTCAACTTTGAACTTTTTTGATCCACTTAAAATGTACAACAAGTTTCTGTTATTAATTACTGACCATTATGTTGTTATACTGTAAATATGTCTGACTTTCAGCTACAGTATGTCTTATGGCGTGGCATGTATCATAATCATTCCTGTATGACAAAAAGCCTGATAAAATCTTTCTTCGCCTGATCAAATAACTGAACCGCCACTCAACTATAAAACAAACTGCAGAACCATAAAACTGTTGAATAAGAGATAAGGAAATGGTGTTTATTATGTTTTATTACTTTACAACCAAAAGAAGTACAATAAGGCTTTTCATCTCTTTCATTGTCTCTGTGTATTTACGATAGGCTGGAAAAATGAATCACTGATTAAAGGTTTTAAAAAACAATCATAACTGTCTATGTATGCAATATATGTACATTTAGCCCCATATGTCTACAAATGTATCCTATTCTTGGACAGGTCAATCAATATGATGCCATGAGGACATACTGCACTTCACATTTGACTTTTTCTCACAGAAATAATACAGTAGCACATTTACTTATACACCAAAGTTTGCAAACTCTAAATTATACAGCTCTTTACACATTTGTTATCCTTTGACGTGTGTAAAATGCAATTTCACAAGTCATGTGCCTCAACGATATGAGCGTGAGAGGGGCTGAAGGGTGTGAATGCATCGCTACCGAAGGAGAGATAGTGTTGCAAAGACACGCTGGCTGTGCAATATTCCTGGGATGTGATGAGGTTTTGTCAGGAATGTGTACGAAGGGGAGAGGCTGTTTTAAAAAAGGACCAACATGTCCTCACATGACATGTTCCCACGCACACACATGCACACATTCAATATCTCGTGCCTCTGCTCTGATTCTATGGGGGCTTCTGATTGACAATAAACTTATAGAAGTTGCCGGTGTCATTCAAATGTGTGTGACTCACAGGACAGATAGACATTCTCCAGCAGTATTACATTTGAAAATGTGGAGGCTTTTTCTCAAAAGAGCAGCGGGATACTTCAGCAAACACCTACATGCTGTCCATTGACGTCTAGAAGAAACAATTGAAATATTAAAGAGATATAATTTGTACCTATGGGCTGAAACAGCAGAAATGATGAGTCACTCAGACATTGGGTGTTAACAAAGTCATGTAACATATTATGAGCTGAGTGAATATAAGCTATTTCTAACTCAAGTATGTAACTCGATATTCTGACAGAGATTATGAAATGCTTGTTGTTGAATGCACATTCCACAAACACTCCAACTTACATGATCAGAACATCCAAAACATGTTACAGTGGAATGAAACACACGTGTTCCTGAAAGTTGGAGGTGTATCCTGTTTGCAAAGTAAACTTGACCAAAGCTAAATATATTATATATACACATACATAAACATTGGAAATATTCTCAAAATCAGCTTAGCAAAACTTTCCAGCAAACCTGAGCTCAAGCCTCTGCGATGTATTTGTATTCTTGGAAACTGTTTCCAAGATCTGTTGATTTAGGACTAGAAATCTAGAGCGGAAATGCAGTGTAATTAACTTTTTTGTTCTCTGTGGTTCCGAAGGCCGAGACCAGTTCTGTAACTGTACTCTTTTTGTTTCTCTGTGGTATAATACGAGTTACCACCCAGGTCACATATGAGCTGTATAACCCGGTTAGGACAGCTGTAAAGGGAGTCAAGATTTTTTTAACTTCCCCCATCACATGAAGCCTTGTAACAGGAGGTTTGCGAAAGACAAGCAAAGGGACTAGGTGACGTATGTTCGTATGCATGCATGCGAGGAAGCCGTTCTGTGGAACAGAAGAGTCAGCCATACGCAGCAAGCTGTTCATCAAATGACCCTTGCTGAAATGTGATACAACAGGAATGCGCGCCAGTCTGTCCCGTCCAATCACAGACAGGCAAATGTAATGGAGCACCGTCAATGATGAGAAAGGTCTCATTCATCGACTCTCTGCTCATTCACCCTTGAGTCAAATAGACCTTGCACAGAATTACAGAAATTAGGGTCCGACCTCCCAAAAAGTGACATCCACTAAGATCTTCTGAAAGCACTTACCTGGATGATCCGGAAGATATGATAAATAGAAAGTTTATATTTATCTGAAACCTATATATATACATTTTCAAACCTAAAAAATGTGTTAGGTCTGATTTGGAGCAGCAAGAGAAAGAGATTGGAAATCATGCTGCACACACAGCCACATTCAGGAGCACATAAACTTGTTATCAATGCTGTCCCACATCTTTCATAAATAAAGTAGCTGTGCAGCTAAATTGCTAAATTATGTTACTTCTAATGAGCTGCAACTGGTGTCATTTTTACCGTTCTTGTCAATTATTGTTCTGCAAACATCAATACAAAGCTGTAACTATTCGGTGTTGGTAATTTGGCAAGTACAATAGTCTACAATTCTTAAATAAAAAAAGACAATCCAATTATTTAAAACAGAATATGTTTATTATTCATTCAGTCAAAGAGGATTGGTTTTCGGCAGATGCTAATAATCTTAAAAACTGGTTTCTATGTATCTATTTGAACTATCACTAATGTTTTATGTTTGTAACAGCAAACTGCACATAAATAATCACACAAAAGACATATTCATTACAAATGTATTAAATTACAATTATCATTTATCATTCATAATGGTAAAAATATGTATTTGGACTGAAAATCGGTTTGAGAATAGTAGTTTGTTGCAACAAGTTAAATGTACAAATCATGTAGACATAAATGTATTTATGTAAAAAAAAATGCATAGCCATGATGCTGAATTCGTGCTAACTCCAAATACCAGAGCATTCCTTACCCTCTTTTACATCTTTGCACCCACTGTTTAAAACCCAGCTGTCCGCAGGCAACAGCAGACCTTCATCTCTTCACAGCAAAGCGGCATCGTTGACTTTGATGGTAAGGAGTTGTCAGCACAGGGGGCAGAACATAGGTCTTTTCCTGAAAAGTTTGGTATTCACCCGTGGCTCCGGTTTCAGGCTTCCATTGAGAGAACGACAGGCTGACTAGCAGCTGTTCTGAAGGTCTGTGAGGAAATGAGGAAGGAAAGTCATCAGTTTATGCGGATGAATGGCATGACTAAGTGATACTAAAACAGAGCATGTCCACTAATTGGGTTTCTAGAATGTCTACTGTGCATTAGGGGGAGGAACCTCTAATAGCATATTTTGTAAGGATCACTCTCACTTAGGCGGAGGAAACCTATACTTGTCACCATGCAAATTGAAGTATTGAAAGGTTTTGTTTCTAAAATTACTCCGCAGCTGTTAGCCATTTTCCTTATGGTTTTATTCATCACTGGAGGTTATTTCCAGACACTTACATTGCTTTCTGTGCCTTCTTGCTAGCCTTTCAACCTTTCTTCAGCAGTTATCAGCTAAATTATGCCATGTTCACTCCAGCTCTATTTGCTGAGGCAGTGCTAATGTGAGGTTTCATTTCATCTTTGTTCTGTTTTTCTGTGAGAACTCAGTATGACCTGAAGCCGTGATTTCCTCGATTCAACTGCCAATGCTTGAACAGGTTTGTCAGGACTCTCTGATGCTCTCGAAGTGCATTATCGCTACATTATCATGTATTTAACTTGTTTTAGATGTCAATAAATGCGTGTGATCAAGGCTAAGGAGACACTGACCCACTAAACTCCAGATTACTAATGACAAGAAAGGAGAATTTATTCTTGGGAAACAGCATGTCATTTACCATGAGAGCTTTTAAGAGTGGGTTAAACTTCAATTAAATGTTCAGTGAGTCAGACTGTCATCCTCACCTTGGAATTTTAAAACAGGTCAACACACGCTGCTATTTTATTCGGCTTTATTCGCTCGGCTTCATTCACTCAACAAATAGCTTTAGAAGATGCTTAGGAAGATGACACACCAGTACATATTACCGCTTGGTCACATGCTATGATAGTTTTCTAAACCTACATAATTAAAGTAGAAATCTGTAAACTAGGCCTGTGCAGTGTAACACTAATAACTGAGATAAGTATTTTGTTATAACAACTCAACAGAAAATTAGTTGTCCTACTTCCAGGCGTGCTGCTCTCAGCTGTGTGCGACTATGGGGACTACAACTGCAAAGACTGCTTGTTTAAAAGATGGGAAGTCATATATGCAGCTGCAGCCTATAAATTAGTGGTGTTAAACTTGGACAGGCATCTCACACAACAGGTGCACTGCCTGAATAAAGCTATGCTGCTTGGAGTACTGAGATGTTTTGGGTGGGAGTTTTTTTCTTTTCTTTTTGTAGCACAAGCAGAGTGTGAATTCTGCATCCGTATCTGATTATAGAATCTCGTTATCTGATCATCACTATTTATTATATAGCAACTGCTGTATCTGCACTTTAAATAATTCCTACACATACTATGCTTAATATGTATATGGTGACAGGTAGAATGGACAAATGGTTGGAGGGACAGACAGATATACAGACAGACGATGGATGGATGGACGATGATGGATGGATGGATGGATGGATGATAGATAGATAGATAGATAGATAGATAGATAGATAGATAGATAGATAGATAGATAGATAGATAGATAGATAGATAGATAGATAGATTTCAATACAGAAATTGACAGGGAGAAATAAATCAAACATCAAAGTGACGTATAATGATTGCTGGAAGAGGAAATTCCACATATATGTGGTAGTAGCTGTTCTGAGTGATTTGACAAGCATTGTCGTGTGGTTACAGTATGTAATGTCTGCAGTTGTATGAGTAAAATGTACAGTACTTTCTTTAACCCTTTTCTTGAAAATCTAGAAGAAGCTTGCATGTAATCTATTTGCCGATCTATTTGTTTGTAATGACACAGGAAGTCAGCCCGACACTAATAGCAAGACCTGCCAGGGGAGAACATGAAGGACAGCATTCAGAAATGGATTTGACAAACACGTCCACTTCCTTTCTTTAATTAATTTAATGTGGATGTTATGACACAGTGGTTTATGATGTAGCCTGGAGGAATATTATCACAGAATAGCCCTGTTGTCTAAGCAAGAATCTCTGAGAGGTAATTCAGGATCCACAAGCGACGGCCCCATCCATCTGTCCACTAATTAATTGTAATTTCCGTTCATTATAATGCTTCCTGACATGATGTAAAAGAGACTTCAAATGGGTTTTCAATATGTATACTATATGGCAAAAGTATGTGAACACTGAACATTCAAATACTATATACAAATACTATAGCAATATTAATGAGTTTCTTGTACACTGCATGATAAAATATTTTAATGTGTCTAAAGACAACAATGTTTCCAAAATATAACTATTTATTATATATTTACTATATTGTTATAGGTCTTTCCCATCTACTATTATATAAAAAGTAAAAACATTTAAAATATTAGTAATAAATTGAAAAGTCCTAGCGTTAAAAATAAATGTTCTCACATTTCTCTGAAACGTTTCATGGATCACCAAGCATCCCTTGAAGTCCCTTGGGACCCTGAGTTGAAACCGTACTCCTCAAGATTTTCATTGTATGGTGTAGCAGTTAAATTGGTCTCATCTGCAATTAAGAGGCCGAGGCAAACTGTTAATTGCACAGGGATGCCCACATACTTTTGACCATGTAGCATTTAACTGGGTTAGCATTTAACATAATGGAGAAAAAAAGATAAACTTGGATGGTGAAAGATGATGAGAACATGCATCTTGATTTGATATCAGTCCTGAGTCATGACATTTACCTGATGGTGGCACAAAACAAATTACAATCTATCCATCTTTTTTAATTATTTTGCCACTGGTGGCACAGTGTTTGAAAACTCCCTTCCATCCTTTGGAGCACACGCTAGTGAGGTGACGAGGAGCCAGTGTGATACATTGCAGACGTCGTCCTCTGCGACTGGCAGTTGAGTTGATCAGTGTTTCAGCGGGAGCAGTAGTAATGTGCCAGGTAATTTCTCACACCACTGCTTCCTGTCAGGATGTGCCGAGGACACAAGTCCTGTGACATAAATGATCAGCTTCTTGATTAAAGTCTCTGGCTTTCCTAATTTAATCTTCTGCAAATCATAGCAGGATCTATTGTGAATGTTAGCAGAAGAATGAGTTACGATGATATGATAAGGTATGATAAATCTACTTGTACTAAGTCATAGTCGTACAGAATGAGCCAAAGTAAATAAATGATGATCTCACTATTGCCAGGAAAAAAATAAAGAAAACTGAATTCTACAAATGTTCTGTTCTGTAGAACAATGATGTCATCGGGAATGTGGGTGTGCCTATATGTCAGTATTGTTTCCTATTGACTACAGTATTCCAGTGAAAACAAAAGTATTTAATGGGGTTAGGAAAATCCTCTCCAATCTCGGTTCAATTTATTTTTTATGTTCATTCATTAGCTGATAGGGAGAAAAAATCTCTGATTTTCTTTGAATTACCTTAGAAGGCTATACCATGTAAAGGCCAAGGTATATGACTATAGTAATCATACAGTACCCATAGTACTATGGTATAGACATCTAATACCATCACTGTACAAACCGCCCATAGTATTTGTTGTAACAGATAAAACATGAATATATACAAAAGCAACTTTCACATGCGACAGAAAAGACAACATCAACATATGTTGACAGAATATGATGGGGAAAAGAGATGCGTGAGGTCTACTGCTTTAAAAACATCATGATACATCTCATTTTCAGAGCAGTTAAGAGGACACAGAATTCAGAGACGATGACACTACGAGACCACAGATGCTATGCTTCACTGTAGTTTTGGGAAGGGCTGGGTCTCAGCGCTCTATTTTAAGTTTGTCCTGACCTCAGAACCTAGTTTGAAAGCACTGTGAAATATTACATCAGACCAAAGTCTTCCTGTGCAAACACATTTGATTTCTGTTAGATGATCAAATATGTCCAATACCTGGAGTAATTGGAAACTGCCCTCACTTTGCATCACTTTCTCTTTTAGAATTAAACAAACTGATCACTTCCTCCTCATTTCTTCACTGTCTCACGGGGAGAACTGGGTGTCTTCCTGTAAGGGTGCATCATAAACAGAGATGTCAGCAGGGTCACTGAAAGTTGTCAGGAAGTTTTGATCAAGCCAAACAGAAAGAAAATGTGGAGAAAAAAAACACGAAAAGTCTGCTCATTAAATGGTATGTTTAATAGTTCATCATGATCAAATATAATGTTAATACAACTCGATAAATTATCAAAGAATTTCAAGCATCTGGATTTCTCTTGTTTGCACACATATTCCCTCCAGTCATTCATCCAGCACCTCTCATAGCTGAGCTTTTGTCTACTGTCCTGTTTAGAGGTCAGTGCTGAGAAAATACTTCATTCATTTCTCCTGGAGCCTTTGAACGCTCCCACAAGAGCACTAAATATTTACTTGAGGTGCCTCTGTTTGTTTAAAGTTAGGAGACACACCAGAGAAGCTGAAGAGGCCGGTTGAGGGGGAACTTGAGACAAAACATCTCTTTGCTTGTGATGACTGCCAGACCACCAGGTTGGCCTCGCCTGTCTTCCTTTAAGCGCCATCACCTCTTTGCCTCCTTTTGAGGGCATGAGGGAGTGTAGACCACAGGCCTGCACTAACACATCTCTCTCTCTTCAAGGAATCCATACAGACTAAGTCTACTGTTACAGTTTAAGCTGGTCTTAAGATTGTACGTTTCTCAATCATGGTATGGAGTTCAAGAATAAATATTGCATACCACTAAATTATGGTAGTCATCTTGTCAGTAAGCTCTCAAAGTACTTAAGATACAGCGATATTTTAAACATTTCTGTAGCTCAAAGAGTATATGGCGCCATCACTGCCAAGATCATAGGTTTGATTCACAGGGAAATGTATGACCTGATCAAATCTACATGAAGAATATAATCTAAGTGCTTTGGATAAAAGTGTCTGTTCGAGTGTAGGTAAACAGGAGTCAATTGCTGGGAAATGTTCATTTGATGAAAATATCAGGATATCAGCTACCTTGTAAAAATTAAGTAAAGGAACGTAAATGAAAGTAAAGGAATTAGGCTGTTTAACACTTTTAGAGCCAGATTTCCCAAACAAGACAAATTACCATGAGATCGCAATTCCATAGAAAGATGGGAGTGGAATGTCTTGTTGGTGATCTACTGGCAATGCACAAATTGTCAGTAGAAGAACACAGACTTATCCAGCTCATTTCCATAATGACCAACAATCTGCGTACCGAGAAACTGGAAAAAATTGGTTAAGACATGCTTTTTTTAAGCATTAAATAATAGCACAAACACCAGTAAACATACTACCACAAACCTTAGTACATAATGTTGCATCATTTATTTAAATACTCTCCTCCTATTAATTTTGCATATGAAAGAGAATCTCCTGCAAATACGTATGCAATAAGATCAACTGCAAAAATGTTTCCATGCCTTTTCAAGGCTATTTTTTCACTTAGTAAATCCTGACAGTTTTTTAACACCAAAAGAGGTTCTGCACTAGTGCAAGATGTTAGTAAATCCGTCCCTTAAAGTCTTCTTTAAAGTCAGTTTACCAAATTGAACCCATTTACTGCCTTGATACATATTCTTGGTCTTATACAGTAATCTTAGAATAGTGACGTATTACATTTTTGACAGGATTGAAAATTAGGCTGTCTTTCCTTTCAGTAGAAAAAAACTACAAGAAACAGTTCTGAAAAATGTGCGTTTTGAAAATTACGTGATCTAGTTCCTTATTATTGACTGTAAAGCTATTCTCAGCCTCATTTTCATCCACATAAAATTCAATATGAAATCCACACTGACTAAAGTCTATTGTGCCTGATTCATTGGTGCATGTTATGTTCAGTTCCACAGAAAAAAATATTATGTAATTTAATTTTTTTATCACCAATCACTCTGGTTTTACAGCCATTTTGCTCAAACCTCCTGTTTCCACTCTGAAATACCCATTAATGAATAAAATAATTTCCCGCCCTACATATGTACGCTTTGAATATCTTAATTTGTTCAGAAATACTGAATAAAGTGGGTTACAAAGGTCCTATTTATGTTGACTTTAGGTAAAGTTTAACATTTGCACACTTTCATACCAAAAGTATATAGTAAACGTGAACAGTAATGTTTACAATGCATAAAATTTAATAGCAACATAAAGAGGACTAAGACTAAGATGCTTTCAACACAATGATTTATGAAGGATCGTGTGTTGGCAAAATTTTACTTTGACATCACAGGATTGAATAACATTTAAAAATGCATTAGAATAGAAAACAATTGTTCTAAATAGGTGTAATATTTCACAGTATTATTGTTTTTACTGTATTTTCCATCAAATAAATGCATCCTTGGTTAGCTTAAGAGACCTGTTTTAAAAACAAATCCCCCCCAAACGATTAAATGGTATAGCATACTTAAGGCCAGTATTTATTTGCACTAATCATCTACAGAGTAACTACCAGAGCAAAGCATGTCTAATACAGCAATGTAGTCATGCCAATGTTTTATGACTGCTTTATCTGGTCTCTCAGACTTTAACAGTTACAGCTGAGATCACCGCAGTGGGACAGTTAATCAGGGACCGGCACATAGTGATTCAGCATCAACTGAAAAATGCTTAATCCCTCACTGCTCTCAAATATTTAACAGAGAGCTAATCAAATATTTAACAGACAACAATAAGCTGGCAAACAAAAGAACAAGACGTTTTCCTCAAACATACAGGTACATCTCAAAACATTTGAATATGGTGAAAAAGTTATTTTTTTCTTGTAACCTATTTCAAAAAGTGGAACTTTCATATATTTTTTAGATTCATTACATGTAAAGTAAAACACTTCAAAAGTTTTAATTTTGATTATTAGAACTTACAGCTAATGAAAGTCAAAAATCAGTATCTCAAATCTCATCTATGGGGTATATGAGATGAGCAGATGAGAATCTATGGGGTATTGTCAAGAGGAAGATGAGAGACACCAGACCCAACAATGCAGATGACCTGAAGGCTGCTATCAAAGCAATCTGGGCTTCCATTACACCTGAGCAGTGCCACAGGCTGATTACCTCCATGCCACGCCACATTGATGCAGCAATTCGTTCAAAGGGAGGCACAACAAAGTATTGAGTGCATAGAAATTAACATACTTTTCAGAAGCCGGACATTTCTGTTTAAAATATCCTTTTTTATTGATCTTACGTAATATTCAAATTTTCTGAGACACTGAGTTTTGGGTTTTCATTATCTGTAAGCCATAATCATCAAAGTTTCAAGAAATAAAGGCTTGAAATATTTCACTCTATGTGTAATGAATCTATATAATATATGGGGTTAACTTTCTGAAATGAGTGACAAAAAATATTGACCTTTTTCATGATTTTTTTTTTTTTAAACGTACCTGTAAATGCACATAGTGCTATTTACATTACCATACCCTTAAGTACCAGGGTATGACCATTATATGATATTTAAAACAATGTATTAATATTAATATTATTAGTATTAATTAATATTAATACTATACTATATTTAGTGTAATATGCACACTTTTCTTATTGATTCCTTTCCATCACTATTTATGTGTAGTCTTTTCTAGTGGGAACTGCAGATTGAACAATGATATTTCATATTTAGTGTTAAATTTAGTGAAATAATAATAAGCAACTGTATAGGACAGTTAAAAACATGATAAAAAGGCTCTTCTGTAAAGATAACTGCTTTTACAGTGTCTGTGGACATGTTGTTTCATGGATCAGCAGTCAATTCGATTTGTAGAGCCATTATTAAGGAATGCACTGACTCAATGCATCGCAGTATTTGGCCTGAAGAACTGAGAATTATATACTGACAATGACTTCAATGGAACTGACTTTGCTCTCCTTGGAGCAGCTGACATGAAATTATTTGCTAAACTGAGTTGTCAAGTCTCCATCTGTATTTTGTGCAAATGAATAGAACAATTGGTGTTGACAAGCCTTAACAAGACAAAAATTCAGATATGAAAGCCATACAGTTCCCAGTCCGTCTCTCTTTTTTTCTGTCCTCCCACTCACCTCCTGTTCACTCGTACCCATCACACAAAAGCACACGGCTTGATTTCTTTATTGTTCCTCACACTTACGTCCTTGTGCATAATCTCTCTCACACACTGTCATGCTGAGAAGCTCCAAATGTTTATGTCCCATCAGTCTTTTTCTACCTCTGACCCTGGCGAGCCCCTGCAGAGTGACTTCTGACCTCCCACCTGTTACTTCCCATCACTGAGTTTGAAAAATGGGCTTTGGAAGGATCAAGAAAATGAATTAAATATTTATTTATAGCTTTTAACAATAGATTGCTGCAGGAATAAGATGGAAATTAGTTAGCACTTTTGCACTTCTGGTTCCAACATTCTAAAAGTCAATGTTTTTTGTTGTTTTTTTAGTTAAATGTCTGAAATATGTTTTTACATTTTGCCCTATGGCATAAAATACATTTTTACAGCTTTTTGTCTTAAAAAAGGTGGCTGCTATCAAGTGGCTAAATGAGACAGAGGTAGTCAAACATGTTAGTGTCACAGAAAGTGTCACAGAGTTTTGTCGCTTAAGTTGTTTTGTTATCTTTGTCATATAGGAAAGCTTTCTAGGTGTGCACTGTTGTTGGAGAGGTCCATAGGACATTCGATAGTCAAAACAAAATACCGCTTGCATTTGCCAACATATGGAACAGCTTACGTTTCATTGAATTTGTCACATCAACACTGATTAATAAATCATCGGATTATCTGCAGCTTTATGGTGACCCGGTATTGTATAACATCCAGTCGATGTATTGCCACCATTCATATTCTATAGGCAGCACAGGCCGAACACTTGATCTGTTTACATTGAGTGCACAGATGTGGAGGTCATGTAAGGATTCCGTCTGCTCTCCATGAACTCAAAACCAGCAGGTTTCTCTGACATATTCAGGGGTAGAGAGAGAGACTTTATGTGAAAAGAGTTAGCCAGATTCCTCCCTCAGTGGAGTAGAGATAAGACAGACAGCTCTTCTCTAAAGAGAGAAACGAGATCAAGAAACTAAGACACAGACAGAAGGAGAAAGACAACAATATGATTCAGCAGAGAATGTCGCTTATTCCATTTGGTGGCCATTCTCCTCAGTGGGACTAATGAAAGTGATAATAAATTCCTCTGTGGAACATAGAGGAGAGGCAAGCGCTTAAAGAAGCCCTCAAATGAGGCACATCAGAATGTCTTATTTCCTCTTCAGATTTTGCCTCAGAGAGATAGAAAGCACTAAACTCAATATGGCCTTGAGAGATTAGAGCATAATCACATTGAAGTTGCACTAAAGTGCAGGTATTGAACTTGAAAAACTGGAGCTTTGGAAATACATAAATGCCACTTTGGGAATTACCACATCAGTGTCCAAAGTCAAACATGATTGATCTAATCGGGCTTTGAATCCTCTGTTAAGGATGTTTATTATTAATCTTCTGTTTTAAACCCTGTGAGAGTATTCATGAGGTGAAATAATAGGTAAATACCTACAGCTTCTCAAAGGGTGACAGAAAGACACATGTAAAGACTTCAGGTTATGTAATAATCAATCTGCAATATCGCTTTTTCATCAAATAGTGCTGGTGCTTGGATGGAACGATTTGTGAACTTCTCAGTTCCAGCCCATATTTCCAAACTGAGAGACAAACAACAAAATATTAGTCTAATGTAACCTGCCACAAACACATATGCCACACCAGCATCTTTATAGTGTACCATCACAACTGGCTTTAATGTAACATTCAGAAATTATTTAAAGGGGTCATATGATGCGATTTCAAGTTTTACTTTCTCTATGCAGTGTTACAAGCTTTTTGTGCATAGATAAGATTCCTGAAGTTGTAAAGAATAAAGTCTCAAAACCAAAGAGATATTCTATATAAAAGTTAAGACTCTGCCACACCCCCCCTAAAACGGATCATTTAAACACGCCGCCAACATGTCTATGTCACGGTGTGGGAAGATTTGCAAAACACCACCCAAATGTATACTGTGATTTTTATTCTCGCTGTAGTATTGTTTCTGCCGCCGGTGCCATGTCGTGGAGATGCTGTGTTTCGTTGTGAAAGTGAAAGTACTTTCTTTGGGCTTCCAAAAGAGGACACAACTAGAAATCAGTGGTTAAGTTGTATTTACAACACTGTTCCAGAACAGTTCAACCCAAATATTAGAGTGTGTGCACTGTGCACACTATTTCCTGAACCTGGAAGAGTAACGTTAGTCTACAATGTTGGCTTACACAAAGGCTGTTTCTATAAAGTGGGGCAATTCCAACTTTGCAAGGACAGTCTGATGCTTCTGACTCACAGCCTGTAAGTAAGAGCCCTGCACGGGCCTACAATTTAGGCCCTAGCCCGGCCCTGCCCCGAGACGCTCAGGCCCTAGTCCGGCCCGTGTCTGACAGCTCATCGGAATGACAATTTAATAATACAATGTAATTGTTGATATCAACAATTTAATTCTTGATATCAACAATTTAGTTCTTGATATCAACAATTTAATTGTCACTAGTGACAATGTTCATTTCTGATATCTGAAAATTTATTTTTGATATCAACAATTGGGAGGGTAATTTCTGATATCAACTATTTAATTCTTGATATCAACAATGTAATTCTTGATTTCAACTATTGATTTTGAATGGCAGTCTATGGTGACATTTAACTAGTGAAAATACAATTACAGATATCAACAATTTACTTCTTGATATCAATAATTTGCATTTTAACTAGTGAAAATTGAATTGTTGATATCAAGAATTAACATTGTTACAAGTGGAAATGTAATTGCTGATATCAAAAATTACAATTGTTACTAGTAGAAATCTAATTCCTGATATCAAGAATGAACATTTTAACTAGTAAAAATGTAATTGTTGATATCAATAATTCATATCCTGAGAATGAATAAAAGTCAAAACGGCTTGCCATAGTCTGGTTCATTATGGTGACCAGGCAAGTCCTGCCCCCTGCGAGTGTGCATCTGCTCCAGTGTGAAATATTTCTCCTTCACACCCAAACAAACAAATTAAATTGGTCCACTTAATTAACACAATGAGCTACATGCTGCCTAGGGCTATTGGTTTAATTTCCCCTGATGTTCAGCAAGTTAGGAAAATTAATAATGGTAATTATTAGTCTAAATGTGGATAACTACCTTATCAGTGTTAGGTCAGTACCTTGACACCAATTAGCAGGTTGGTTAACATGGGGTACAATCAATCATGATTAATCAATAATAGAGCTTGCACAGGTTTTCATTCCAAGAGCTTAAACCTGGGGTTTTCAAACTTTTAATACCACAAGCTGAAATTTTTTTTTTTTTTTACTCATCACTTATGTACAAATTGTGTTTAATGCTTAGTGTTAGGGTTTGTTGAAATACATGAGCATTAGTAATAGTAATAGAAAACACAACAATTTAAAAGTTTATTAGCCGTGAGAAAAGTACACAAAGCCTCTGCTACTGTTTCATGTGTTACATAACCGTCAAACGATATTCTTTAAAATAACGCCCACTTGTTTAATATCTCATATTTCCAAATGGATAAATGTTCAAATATCCTGTTAAAAAGCCCCTCCTTTAATGTGCCGTCTATATAGGTCAGTCGTACAGTTTGGATTTGAATAACTCTTTAGTTTAATATTGCGTGTGTGCATTAGTGTGTAGTTCTTTGTCTGTCAGTGTCTGTTGTCCTGGCATGCAGTGTGTTGGCAGTGAAACAAACACATTGTTTGTAGTAGCAATGACTCATAAATTAACAGAAGCTGGAAAATGGGCCAGTGAGACCAGCCCATCATCTCTCTATGGCTTTTTCAATCCATCTCTTTTCAACCTCTGCAGCTGCTGACTTTCAACTGGTTTGACTCATGCTTTCAATCTGAGTAATACAGAACTCTTAAAGATGTAAGCAGTGTGACAGTGTGTGCTGAAGATCTACTTGAATAGAACAGGCTTTTTATTGCCAATGAATTCAAACAATTCAGTATCTAACCAATATATCTCTACATCTTCCTTTCTTTCACTCCGTCCTTTTCTCAAGCATTTAATGATGATGTTACAGATCAAAGTCCCATTTTGTCCACAATGACTGTTCTTTGTTGTCATCAGAGGCTTATCTATTTTAACTTTCATTATCATTGCAAATTGCATCACTATGACACGCCCCTACTATGGGAACTGACTGGCCAATGAGAATTTACCTTAGGCTAAATTCTGTTAACACAAAGGTGAGTGAATGGAGAGGAGATTAGGAGAAGAGTTTGAACTTGATTTTGTGTGTGTGTGTGTGTGTGTGTGTGTGTGTGTGTGTGTGTGTGTGTGTGTGTGTGTGTGTGTGTGTGTGTGTGTGTGTGTGTGTGTGTGTGTGTGTGTGTGTGTGTGTGTGTGTGTGTGTGTGTGTGTGTGTGTGTGTGTGTGTGTGTGTGTGTGTGTGTGTGTGTGTGTGTGTGTGTGTCAAAGGGTGTGGGAAAGGGCAGGTGTCTACCTGTGAATATGTTATGTCACATTTTAAAAATCTAATTTAAAGAGAAAGAAAGCATCCACAATTCAGTCCACATTCAGAGGGCATTTTTAAAATGTGGCATGTGTCTTAAGGCCCATTCACACCAAGAATGATAACTATAAATATATTGTCTGTTAATTCTAAGTGCACACTCATCTGCCGCTTTAAATTCTCGAGCTCGCAATAGCAGGATTGATTCTGATTGTGTGTTAATATTTAATTTTCTCTGTGCCTTTATTGTTATAGCTGCCATTCCATAATATTGAGAACATTTTTTAGAACTATATCTTCATCATTATCTTTATAGTTATCGTCCTTGGTGTGAACAGGCCTTTAAACTCTTAAACTCCTGATTTTTTTTTTATAAAGGCCTGTTTCACACCACAAATGTAAGCATTGGACTCCCCCACCCTATTCCGAGTGCTCTTGGCTGGATGATTGGTTCCTGAGGTCGAAGCCATGCTCCGAAGTGCACAATGAGCTGATGTAATAATGGAAGCCACCTTTCTCTGATAGAACACAGTGCACCGGCTACTCCCTTCTCACCACCCTCAATGGCTGGGGGTATATGGCTGGGGGTATATGGAGGTCCCTCAAGTGGACAGAGCGATTGCGGAGCATCTTTGCCTGCAAAACACCACTACCTGGTGGGGCCAACCGAGACTCCTGTCCAGGGCATATAAATTCACCTTGTTTCCCTTCACCTGTCTGTATCTACACTCAAGGTATACATGGCTGCTATATAAGCCAATCACAACACTGTGGGTGGCAGATAGGTTGGGAAGCACGATCTGATTATTCAATTCCTGTGATGTGCACAGAGGCTGAATCCTCGGAGACCACGCCTAATTCCTTCTTGGGATCTCTCAGTGGTCCTTCAGGCCTTACAGAGAGATCAATTTGAACTTCTTCAGTCAGTTGAGGTTAGTGTCCTATTTAGAAGATGAAGACAGCCTGACTGTGCTCACTTATATTAAGAGGGTGGGGGATCTGCAAGCCATCTCTGTTGACGAAACATGCCTAGAATTCAGTCCAGCATACTCTGACATTTTCCTGAGATCCTGGCCTGGATATGTGCCCAAGGTTCCCACTATTCCCTTTACGGACCAAATAATGACCCTGCATGCTGGGGAAGACCCACACCTGTCTCTATTGTGCTCAACACAAGCCCTGTGAATCTATTTGGAAAACACCCAATCTCCCACTGGATTGTGGATGTGATTCTCATGGCTTATCAGGCCAGAGGCTTACCATGCCCCTTGGGAGTGAGAGCGCACTCGACCAGGGGTGTCACTGCTTTGTCAGCTTTGGCAAATGGTACCTCATGAGCAGACATTTGTGAAGCTGTGGGGGCTGGGTTACACCTAATACATTCCCCGCTGAACTCACTGAAATCCACTACTTTTAAGTATCCCTTGAGTGAACTCTCGTACTGGGTTAGTGCTTCATATGTTGTAACTCCCCATGGCGGTCCCATATGTGTATCTTACACTGCTCAGTTCATATTAAGGACTCAATTTTTCTCTTAGGCAGAGCATTGCTCTGACATCGGGTGCTGTGATTGGTTGTTCTCCCCTAATGTGGAAGCCCAACAAAGCAACACATTCTCACTCCCAACTTGTTACATATTGTTGCTTGGTCAGGAACCCTTGGCGTCACTTTTTGACACTCAAGGTACCCCTTCAGCATCACTTTTCGACGTGCAGGGTACTCCATTGCTTTCAGTTGTTTTCCTTAATTTAATGGTTTGCATGCATTTGCCGTGTTGCATTTCCAAGAAGAACACAGTAAATTATACAGTTTTAATAGCTAAAAATGATCCCGCTCCGTTAACGCGCTCCCATCTCCTGAAGATACTCCTGAACATTGTCATGATGCAATCAGTCATGAGACACATAAGAGCAGATGGCATTTCACAACCAAGGCTGATATAAGGCTTCTTCTGGTGGTAATTTTTTTAATTTGCACATAGACTGCACACCGGACCTGACCTTTACGGCGGACGGAGACGGTGACTGGCTCTATACCTCTTCCAAATCAATAATTTTGCCTCGGAAGACTTTTAAAAAAGTGACGCCATATTACTGCGGTTTACAAAAGAAACAAACACTAGAGGCAGTAAAACTCTGACACCTTTTACTCCTTTTCACACAAATTTAGAGTTTTGATTAATAAAGTGTCATTTTTGCACAATTACTTTAAGAATATCATGTTACGACTTCAAAACAATATTAAAAAGCTGGGAGATTTGAAAACTGATGCTTTTGAACGTTAGCATCGCATATATCCAGCCTCGTATCTATGGGTTTTCATAGACGGTAAGTTTGTTCGGTAGCTCACAGAGTACGGTGACGTACTTAGTAGGCGAGGATCTCCGGTTCGAATACCGTGTAATTATGTTTTGACAAAGCAGTTCAAATCTGCATATAAGGAAGTTGAAATGGCACGGTTGCATCAACAAATAAGTTTTTATATCAGTTTTGCATTTGTTAATACTATCGGCCAGGTTTAGGATTGGGTTTGGTGTAGGGCATATTTCCGACACGATAGAGCATTAACTTTTAGGGACAGACCCCGGATTTTTGAATTCTGAACCGCCGTAATACGTTTCTGTGGCAACGTAATAAAAACACAGCAATATGTACCTATATCTACATACTAAAATGTGCCAGGGTTCACGTATTTAACCTGTGTTTTAGTGCCACTCAGCAGACATTTATCTTTGAAACTGCGGCGAAACGTGCAGATAGGTATATAAAACGGTGCCACACATAAAGTGCACAGAGGTTACGTATTTTGAGACCAGGTTGCAAAAATCTGAGGGGGCATGTCATGCCTTCCACCACTTTGAATGGGCACGATGCATCTGACCATACGTAAAAGAGTAGTTTTGCGACGCTGAGCATTATTTTGTCACATTATTGTTATTTTGTTAAAATAAAACACAAAAAATTCACTAGAAGCTCAATAATAAAACATTATTTATATTATTTGATTCATACAAAAAACATATGTTTTTTGGGAAAAAAAATAAGCAAGAAGGTCCACCCTAAATCTAACCAGCAGAAATTTGTGGACCTTGGTGATATAAGGTAGACCTTAGAGTCTACTCTCAAGCAAATTTTTATGATTCATGAGATAAAAATAGCAAAGCTAATTTCAGCAGGTAAAAACAACATTGTCAGGTTTTAGCTGAAAAACAAAAAGGCCAGAAATACGAGCTGAAAACATGCCTAAATTGAAAATAAAAATAATGCGATCTGTTGAGCATCGTACATAACAGACAGTCTTGTATATCACTGAAAAGGTCTCAACTAGGAGAATACAACAAGCATAATTGTTTCAGGAGACCAAAAAATAACAAATGCATGTAAACAGTATACACATGTGGCTTTGGCCCACTCTTTGGTTTGTAGCTTCCACCAAACATTAGTAAACTATAGTAGATTTATTTAGAGCAGGTGTTCATAACATAACACGACACATATATCTAGAGATAACTGTCATAAAATGGCTTTTCATGCTGCTTTGCTAAAGCTATAGGACATCCGGGACATGATTGCATTGATGATGCTGCAGTGTTTTCCAACATCTTAACGATCACCTTATGTAGCCTCGCCACTGATAGTGAAGGAAACACTCAAAGTAAGGGTGAATCCCATGTCTCTGTCTTACCCCTTCCCCTTCGTCTTACCCCTAGCCCTTGTCCCTCGAAACCGAGTGGTAAGCGCTAGGGGTGAAAACATACCCCTATGAAATGAGACGGCACTTGGTTACGGTTACGTCATCATACATCGTCGCTAGCTGGCTGCTACGTCACCAGAGGCGACAAGTGTTGATCGCAAACTCTCCGTCTAAAAGTCGATTGCGTGGGTTTTAGTGATGTTTTCTCTAGTCAGAGAAACGCGGGACTATTGCGCAAATCAGCAATGTAACGTTAGCGTGGAAAACTAGCGATTTTTTTAAACGTTTCAATTAAGAGCATAGTTGCAAATATATATATGTAAGTTACAGGACTGTGTAGAGCACAAAACAAGACTGTCGTAATTTTAAATCAATTATTTAAGCCGAAAATACTCTCTGGATGATCTGTCCGCAGTGTGTTCTGGGTACCCCTTGGTTTCAAGTAAGCTCGCGAAAATTCTTGGTTTTAAGGGGTATCTACCCCTTCCCCTTAGCCCTACGAGAAAACGAGAATTGGGACAGCCCTTACTCTCACGTGAACGCGCAAAACTAAGGGTAAGGGGTAAGACAGAGAATTGGGATTCACCCTAAATCCCATTATATTCAGTGTAGAGCCGCAGTTGTGTTCCGCAGCAGAAATACTGTCAGTGTGAAAGCACAACAGGGGTCTGCTGTTGCCATTACACTGCCACTTCACTTACACACTGCTTGCGCCTGCAGTGTTAAAACAGGTCTTAGACAGTATGTTTGTGCTGAAGCTCAACTTCCATAGCTGAAACTAATCCCACAGAGCTCACGGTCAGGTCATCCCAGGTCAGGTCCACTACAACCTAACATCAGGCACCTGTTTATTCCTCAAACACCACTTGCTGTTTTTAATATTGAGAGTAACTTGTACTGTTCCAATATATTTAAAAATAGCTTTTGTTTACAATCCCATTTGGTCTCGTTCTGTATCGCGTATCTTGTCAGTGTCTGACTCTGAGCTTGCTTTGCCATTTGTTGTGGAAAAAAATAAGAACACAGTGTGTTCAAGCGCCAGCAGAAAACAGTGTAAAGAAATATTCTTTGAGAGAAGCAGAAGTTAAAAGCAGCTCGGAAGTGTATTTACTTGTCTCATTAGTGTTTAGCACAGTTGTCGTTGCTAGGAAATGCTTGTTTTGTTTACTGTGTTGAGACGTGCTGATATCACGTTTGGTCTCGTGTTATGTTAAAATCATTATTATACTCTTATACTTTTTGTTTAATATTTTGAGTTGTTTTTAGCTGTATGTCTTGTTTTTTCATTTAAATGTTAAGTTTTGTTGCATGCATTTGTCATTTGTATTGAATTTCTTTATTTTTAAAATGTGTATACGTAGTATTTATAAAGTTTTAGCTTTTAGTTTTGGATATGTTTTTAGTTATTTGAATTCTACAATTGATTGCTTCTGTTGTCCTCATTTGTAAGTCGCTTTGGATAAAAGTGTCTGCTAAATGACTAACTAAAAATAATTCAAATGCAATCACAAATAAAATCATTTGTCCAATCACTAGGCTAGTTATTTCCTGACCTGATTTCTCATGATAATAACATCAGTGTGTTTTAAAACTGAAGGTAAATCAAATAATTTGCTAAACTACAAGCACATAGTTCTTTGAAATTTCCATATTGCCTGGAATTGTTGCATGTGTATGTGTTTGAGTCAGTTTGAGCTGCTCACATACTGTCACAAGCGCTAGTCTATACTAAGCCTTTCACAGCTTACATTCAACAGTCATCTCTTACACTGAGGTACCTATTGCATATACATGTACCCTTTTATTTAAGCCCGAGACAGACATAAATAGTCTCTACTGCAGAGTACTGACACATCACAGAACACATAGTAGAGCGTATATAACCATAATTCAGTCTATAATCTTAAAACAAGCTCATTTTTGGAGCGAATAACACAGAGTCTGACATCACAGATTGTTTCTTCAACAGCTGTTTGAGAAGACGTGTGTGCTTTCGCGTGTGTACGCGTCCGCATGTTTGTCTTGGGGAGGTCTGCTTAAATATTCACAGAGGTGCCTTGCGCTCCCAGACTGTAAATGAGCAGGCTTACAGCGGGAGTCCGGATCTTTGGTGGTCCGAACATGTCTCTTTAAGTGTGTAAATCTGGATGGCTTAGTTTTCCAGTGCTGTTTTTTTATGCCTAGAGTGCACTCTGTGAACGCCAGCTCTCACACAGCTAACACGACCGAGAAAAAGCAGAAAGTCACTTGGCAGGTTGACAGCACAGGGTCAGCAGGGCCAGGCAAAACACAGACGCCGCCACCATCGTCACTGCCGTCTGATGGAAACAGTGAGAAAACAGAGAGAGAGAAATAGAGAGAAAGAAAGAGATGCTTGCAACATGATACATTCAAAATGATTTTGATGGTGTTGCAAAATTATGCAATTATGAACAATGCCGTTTTAATGCATATGTTTCTCAAAGAAACCTGAGACTATGGTTTTGCAATCGTTCATCTTCTTGTGACTCATATTTTATTATTGCCTCTGTAATAACTTCAGTAACAAATACAGCTTTAAAGTTGAAAAGTTCAGTTTATTGCAATGAGTCACAGTTCGAACTGTCAATTTCTGTTCAAACGCTTTTGCACCATCACTCAAAAATGTTCCTGTGTAGCATTTTTCATAAATGTAATGTATTATTAAAACTTATTTAGTAGGTTTTGATGTTTATCATTACTACATATTATTATTTTGGTGAAAATAAATTCAATTTTACTTAAATGACTAGGTTAATTTAATGAAAATCAGCATGGAAAACATGCTAGAAAATCTATCATTTAAAAACATATATACATTTTTACATTAAACATCTTTCAAATCTGAATTTGAATTGCGTACAATGGGTGTTTGATGACAGTAAAATGAAAAAGGAATCACTTTTAAGCCAAGCTGTTATTTTAAGCTTTGTATGTTTTAAAGAATCTTGAAAAAAAAATGTCACGTTTTCCACAAAAATATTGAGTGTTTTTTTAACATATAATAATATTATTAATATAATAATATTTTTTTCTTAAAATCAGCATATTAGAATAATTTCTGAGGAAGACTGGTGCTGGATACTGAAAAAAAGATTTGTTATTACAGAAATACTTTTTTTAAATATATTCAAATAGAAAACTTTTTAATTTGTAAATAAATGTTACATCTATGTATATCAAATAAATGAATGACAACAAATTGCAAAGGGCGTGTGTGGTAACATGGTTATAGGCAGAGTGAAGAGTGATGTCAGCAGGAAGTGATGTCGTTGTTTACAGAGGCCAGAGTTGGGGGGGGGGGGGTGTTAAAGAAGGAGATGGTGAAGACAAAGACAGACAATCCTGCAGTGTGCTCAGATCTTGCTGCAATGAGGACCTCCATTCCAAACTGGGGGGAGGGATTACATAACACATGGAAAACCATCCAAGGAACGAAAACAGGCCAGCCTCTGTGTTGCCAAAGGAGCCTGTTCCAACCTCTCTCACAACCTATAACACAGCTGATGGATCCAATTTATCTAAACTGCAGTTCAACTGAGTTCTTAGAGTCCGCTCTTAGAAGTCACATACCAAAAGTTATACACAGAGCAATGTTTAATAGACTTCTCCCCAAAACTGACGTACTAATAAAGATCAGATGAGAGTTTTTAAAAAGGGTGCAACACTAAGTTAAAAGTGAGCGGTTACCCATGCAAACTGAGCAGACACAACGAGACTCAAAAGAGCCATCTGTATATATGTTTAGTACTTAAATTTGACAATTCCGTCATAATCAGGTGTTTTACTTTATGGCAAAACAGTAGGTTTTGCTCATGTTTAAGTTGATCAGTGTGAATTTGCCGTAATGACCAATGGAAAGCTGCTTGGTTTGAAAGTGACTTCCGTCTGAGCAGTCCTTCATGCATCAATATTAACAATGGACCTTTTTTGGCCATTCAATTTTGCTAATGTGACTGCACCTTAAAGACCCCGATATACAAAATACATTGTTTCATTCTTCACTTGGGGGAAAGATAGGTTCGAAATACCTGAGCAACGGCATAGCAAACATGTTAGCGAACATCTGCTAGATGCAGCGTTTAGACGAATGTACATTTTTTGCTAACAAGCTTTCCTCTCAATCACAACAAACACAACATCAAAAATGACAGCGGTGAGAAAACAGCAGTTAAGAAACGTCTGGTCATAGCAATGTGGATGTCTGCACCAGCTCTGTATTTCCAGTCACATCATATTTATTACAATAGATTTCTTTAAAGCAAGCATCTGTACAGTATTAAACAAACATGATAAAACAGTGTCAGTGTCAATTAGAATTACAACTTCAGTTACTGCTATCAAGCAGCTCTTCAATGTGTTCATGCTTCTATTCACATCTGACCGCAACGGACTGAAATTAAACAAATAATATTTCCATATTAAAAAAAGAGCACACCTACAAACTTCACCATCGGCCAATGGTAGTTCGAAGATGTTAATCAGCCAGAGCAAACACCTTTCCTCAAAAAGCTGTAGGATTCACTCCATCATTAATGTCCATACAGCACAAAGCACCTAAGTTTAATATTTTCAGTGCGGTTAGTTCAAAGTTTGAGCAACTGTAACAGTGCAAGTACTACTCTTCATTATGTTTCATTTGCTGTTCAACAAGACAAGAAGTTATTCAAGTGACGCACCAATATGCTTTAAATGTGCAAAGTGCAGCATGTCAATTGATAAAAAAGTGTCTGCCAAGAGGACAGAGTGTATTATTGACTACTTTGAACATCTATTAATGATTACTGGTTCTATTTCTGGGTTGCGATACATATATAATAGCTTAATATTTCAGTCTTATATCTGAGGCTCCGTATAGTTACATTTATATTTACAACAAAAACAGTTCAAACTGTTAATCATGTTCTTCACTGCATCATATTTGTCTCAGACTAACGCTGAGGCCAGGACAGACCTTGACTGTGTGTTAGTGTGTGGTCTACCTCCGTCAGTCAGACGTGTGCTATCACTGCCAAGGGGAACCATGTGAACCTGGAGAAGGATGGGCCAGGCCAGGGCAACCAGTTTCTTTTCTGCTTACAAGCAGCTGCTTACTTTTGCTGTAATAGAATACTTATGAAAGAGTGGTTTTCCTCTGTTTTTATGTACACACTAGGTTTTTAATATTGCTGACTAAAATGTGCAGAACTAGTCAAAGCTGTACCTACAAATCTGAGCCAACCTGTGCACCACACCTTGGCAGTGTACACCTGTAAGTCAACTTTACAAAGTCTCTGCACATACATGTGTCAGCTGACAATACAAATGAAACATGAAAAAGATAGGGTGCATGCTATTCTGTTCTGCAGAAATATTATGCCCTGGGACGAATGCTTTGTTCATGCCTCAAATTAAATGTGTTTACCAATGCAGAATGCTTCCAGCCACTTCTCAGAATATATATAATAAGGTATCTGTTAGGATGATTAAAAATAGGTTAATCAGACTATTGAGGTGCCATAGGAAGAATATTTTAAGGAAGCAAGAATCCTTTTATCTAAAACAATGAAGGTGTAGCGGTGCAATGTGGCGGCACACTATTTCTTTGTGAAATGACATACAGACAAAAGGATCTCAATCCGAGCAAACACACTGCAGCTGTTTTCTTAAGAACAATGGGTGTGTGTGAAGTATGGCAGTTAAAAGTACTCTAAAATCTTTTTGGTACAAAATATTTTTAACAATCTATTATACAGACAAGATGACATGCTTTGGATAATAAATATAACTAATCAAATAACTAAAATAAAATCTCAGCTATTTAGCAGACATCAAATAAAATATAAAAGAATAAGATATATTGAAAAAATTATGTTATAAGAACAATAGCCTTTATTCTATATTTGGCAAGTGGAATATAAGATTGTTCTTTACTTTTATTCAAGCAGACTTAAACTAGCTACTTGGCTCATAAACGATGCATTCTTATTTGCATAGTGTGAATAGGCATTATAAAACTCTTAACGTCAGTATATACCATGCACATATGTCCTATTGTCAAAGCATCAATGTTATGCTTCAATAATAAGATGAACACATATGTGCTTTTAAAATCAAAATCATAACACAGGGTAATGGAAAATAATGCAACACCTACCCATTTTGCTCCAGATTTAAATATTCTGTTACTGATATTCCATTTCAGGATGGAGTTATTCTTTGGGTACTTCGTCTCGAGCCCTTTTCCATGTGCTCAGAGCACGCGCTCCGCGGCACGCGCTGCGTACAGTCACATACAGTCCGTGACGTCACATTGCCCTAGCAGCGTGGGGGGGGGGGGGAATCACAGCTTTGTTTGGTCGCCATGGAAATAAATTCGTTTAATCGATCTCAGCACTGAGCATTTGGAGAAGAGGAAAAGCATGCAAAGTGTTGGTGTGACAAGCTTGATCCTGCAATTGTCGTCTGAATTGACTAATAATATCGTAATCAGTCAGACATAATGTAGATTCAGACATAATATATATAATAATCAGATATAGTGGCTATATGAGTTTATATTAACATAGGATTAGGAATTCGCTATTGAACACTAGTGAAGTCTACATATAAGATGTGCTCACACAGGGTGTTAATTGTGGGGCGGGTGGAGGCGTCATCTATCTATCTATCTATCTATCTATCTATCTATCTATCTATCTATCTATCTATCTATCTATCTATCTATCTATCTATCTATCTATCTATCTATCTATCTATCTATCTATCTATCTATCTATCTATCTATCTATCTGTCTATCTGTCTGTCTGTCTGTCTGTCTGTCTGTCTGTCTTCTGTCTGTCTGTCTGTCTGTCTGTCTGTCTGTCTGTCTGTCTGTCTGTCTGTCTGTCTGTCTGTCTGTCTGTCTGTCTGTCTGTCTGTCTGTCTGTCTGTCTGTCTGTCTGTCTGTCTGTCTGTCTGTCTGTCTGTCTGTCTGTCTGTCTGTCTGTCTGTCTGTCTGTCTGTCTGTCTGTCTGTCTGTCTGTCTGTCTGTCTGTCTGTCTGTCTGTCTGTCTGTCTGTCTGTCTGTCTGTCTGTCTGTCTGTCTGTCTGTCTATTGAAATATAATAATAATAATTCATTACATTTACATAGTGCTTTTCTGATTTTTCCAAGCACTCAAAGCGCTCTACATTGTCAGGGGGGAATCTCCTCGTCCACCACCAGTGTGCAGCATCCACCTGGATGATGCGACGGCAGCCATAGTGCACCAGAACGCCCACCACACACCAGCTTAGCAACTTAGTTAAATATGTTTATATATCTCAAGCGAATGTGATTTCTGTTCCTGGAGGTCTACAAAATGTGTATGATAACTAACTAGTACTAAACTAATATACTAAACTAGGTTCATGTTGCTCATGGAGCATCTTATGGTGCATCTGTTGTGAATGTGGCAAAGCTCTGCTAATGCAGGCTGAGCTGTGTTTACCGAGTTGTAAACCACTCAGAAATCAGTGCAGCATCACTGCAGGTACATTGTGGACAGTGTGTGAATGATAGATTTTAAAAAAATGGCTTTTAGATTTTAAAAGGTGTTTTAAAAATATGTTTAATTTATTAAAAGTATAAAAACTTATAAACATATGTTAAACTTCATATATATCTAGACTTGATTGAAGACTGTGGAATGTAAGTCATCACCTCTAAAATCTGAATGTGTCAACTATGGTAAATCACCTGAAAGTTGATTCTCTTGCTGTCAAAATCCCCTTCGTTGGGTTTCCTGGCTGCGATTCTCACAATAGCTTAGCAATGCCTTTCATTGTTTGGGCGCTGTTGCTTATTTGGATGCCAAATATGAAGGAACCTAAATTTAATCTAGATGGGTGGGAATGCAATTGAGCATTTGTGCCTTTTGTAAGCTTTTATATGCTGACTTCATGAAAGAAAGTCCAATAACATATCATTTTAAACAGGTGAAAACTAAAACCTTTCTGACTGGGAAAATCCCTGAAATGATTACCAGTTTGTCAAAGTAACAATATGATACTTTTTGAACTAGCAAGCAAATATCAAATTTCTCTGAATATTCCTCCAACTTCTTCCAAAAGTGTCTAATCTAGGTGTCCCAAGCCGTGTACTTATGCACTATTCTATGACATTTTGTAGTATAAATAGTGCGAGTAGTGTGTTCACACTGATAAATTACAAAAATAAAAAGTGCACTTTAAATACCCGGATAAGGCACTTAAATAACCGAAAAAATTAAGTGTGGAATGTTGAACACTTCATGCACTCAACTGTTGCAGCTTTAATTATGTTGTGATGGAGGTGCAGCTATCAGACTCCTATTATTAATGACAAAACAATCTTATATAATTCATACACTACATGGTTGTGTACATAGTGCATAAGTACATAGTGTATAAGTGCATAGTGTGTCATTTGGGACGTAGCGTATATGCATGAGTTCAGTGCAAAGAGACCAAGAGAAACCAGAGTCAAGTTCAGAAAGAAATTCGTTTATGATTACGTGAAAACATGAAAAAACATATAGTGAAACAGAATATGGTTTATGAGAACATGTAGCTGATACAAATCCAAAAATACCTTTCTTAGGAAATATTAATTCATTATATACAAAAGCATACAAAAAAAGTTTTACTTTAGGGTTGTGCAGCCCTATTTTTTATCATTTTATTAATAAAAATAAATGACTTAAATACAAATAATTTTTACCACCTTAAATTTTAAACTGTCGCAGGTTTTAAACATGAAAAGAACTGACAATATTCAAAATAAAAAAATGCATTGGACATGCAACATGAACTATACAAAGCAACAGTTTAACTTGCATAAAAAAGCAGGGGGAGGGAGTTTCTTAAAAAGTCTTTTCACTTTGACTCCCGCAGCTGCTGCAGCCTGTGTTTTAACTGTTCGCTCTTTCGCCTCAGCTGTTCTTTGATGGACAGCAACCTTTGTTCATCCAACTGCATGCTGTGGATGCACTCTGACGCCTTCTTTAGAATAACAACTTTAGCTGCTTTCTCGTTATTTGCAACCTCAGGGATCTCATCCCGTAGTGCGAAAAAGCTGAGTTTGAGTTCATTTCTACGTTGGCGCTCCAGCACATTGTGAGTCCTGCGTTTGTCATTGTCCTCAGAATCCGATGTTCGGGGACTCGTGCACTTGCGTTGCTTCACATGCCTGTTCCTGCTGCTGCTGCTGGCCTCCAGTCGTAGCCTCTTGACAGCCGGCTGGTCATGCCGCGTGGAGGGATGGGCGGCGTAGTTGTGCTGGTGGGTGGAGACGTGACAGCGCTTCAACACCAGGGGACTGGGGTACCTTGAGTCTGACACCTCTGCCTCGTTCCTTTTCTGACGCTTTTCCACAGTCACCACATCAATTTCTTCCTCTTCTTCTCTCTTCTTCTTCTCCTCTTCTTCTTCATCATCTTCTTCTTCATCTTCTGCAATTGAATTACAAAAAGAAAATTAACAACTTAAACAAAACATCAGTTCATTTAGAAACCTCATACTACAGCGCAAAGGGAATTTAATGGAATTTAGCAATTGGCTTTCTACAAAGGGTGAGGTGTGGGGGGGGATCTCTGCATTCCAGTCTCCGCCCACTTTCCTCATCAGCTGATATTTGAACATTGCAGTCTTTCCTACAGATCTGACTCGGGTCTAGCAGAGGGGAGGTGGAGGGATCTTATGCAACTACCACTTCATTGCATCAAGGGTGTGAGGATAAAGTCCCGTGAACGGCACACCACCGTTCGCAACGGTGGCATGTAAAGGTCACTTAAAAAATGCAAGCATTTGCGCATGCAGTAACCAGCTAAATCAAGAATCTCCACATCATAAATGACCAAATAATGCATAACATACCAGAATCGCTGCCACTGCTGCTGGAACTGTTAGGTGGAGTGTCCAGGACAAGCATGGGTTCCGATGGAGCAACCTTGCTGGATTTGCTGGACTCCGTGAGGGGATACGGAAAGACCACAGAGGGGTCGATGCATTCTGATGCAGAGGTGCTCAGATCCTGCAAATAGCTTGCATTGAGTCGATTTGAGCAGCTGTCAGACATCAATTCCTTCCTAGCAGCGTGCAGGGACGCCAGTCTCTCAGAAACCACTTTCTCCAACTTGGCAGCGGCGGAAAAGCCGCTCCACATGCAGTCCTGAATGATTATGGACTTGATGAAGGACTGGGAGTAGTCCGCGTCGCAGATGAAGCTCTGGTTGACCACGTCGTCTCCCAGGAACTCGCTGACCATCTCCAGCTGTTCGGCGGTGGAGAGCGACTGTCTCCGGCTGGGAGAGAGGGGCGGTGTGGGCAGCAGCTCGAATTTCTTCCAAATGTCCTCGCTGGGAGCTGGAGGTTGAGTCTGTCCTTGCTGATGGTGATAGAAATCCTCATCGTCGTTGTCGAAGTAGAAATAGGGCTGGATGGAGTCGTAGTCGTAATCGTAGTTTTTATACGCCAAACTCGCACTCACCGGCATTTTGACACTTGTGAAAAAAATACAAATTGGAATTACTATAGTGCATATGCAACGTCTAACTATACATAACAGCGAAACGCTTTACCTAATGCACATATTTAGACTACGCATAACATGCATGGGGTGGGAAAACTAGCTAAATAATGGAAATGACAGCATGTGTAAAAACGGAACGATTAAACCCCTAAGCGGGGTTAACGTACTATTCAAAACAATTCAAATCAGCCCTGCTTCTAGTGAGTTCTTTGAGCGTGCAACATTCAAAATCCCATAAAAATATAAAGATAATTGCACTCATAACACGCAAGTTGCACTTTAAGTCTAAAAGATGCATGCGACGTCAAATGCCGGATCCTTACCGTGTATTTAACAAATGCAGTTTCAGAATGATTTCTTTCGAGACGCGATGCAATGAAAAGAGAACAAGAAATCAGGAGCGAAAAGTAAAATCCAAACGTTTACTCCAGTCTCTTGCAGCATAAGTGGAAACAGAGTCCTTGTCAGATGGGAAATGTAATCAACGCTGAGCTCGTATGCACCTCTCAGATGCTGGACAAACTAATAGCTTGTGTGACAGAGGCAGGAGGAATACATTCTGTAAGATCCCGCGAGCAGCAGCACCATACGTCATAACTGTGCCACCGTTTCCCGCCAAACGAAAACACGGTTGTTTGCGGATTAATTCCCGACTAGGCTCACACAAATAAGAAATAAAAACACATTGAAGCATTGGAAACCATTACTAGTCGTTATTGACTTCTGTACATGTTTATTTTATTTTTGAATTCGATAAAAGTGGGACTATTTTTTTCGCGGAAGCACATTTCTCGGCAGAAGTCGATGGGCGTGGATTTGACGTCATTGGAGTGAAAGATTAGTGACAGCTCACTTTTTTTAAGGACGTGTTTTTAAGTTGACAAGGATGCAGCAAAATCATACCATTTCTTATCAATTTCGGTCTTATTCTGTAAAAATAAAAACATAAAGAGAAGCAAAATTAGGTTGAAAGAAAACGCCTTTTTGTTATTTTAAAAATAAATAAAACATTACTTGGTTTGAAGAAACCAAAGAAAAGCAATGAGCATCTTGGTGTGAACTTATATATCTTCTTCTTTTATTTATTTATTGTAATTATTTGTATTTAAATTTTGTGTGCTATAATTTATTATATATTTTGTGTGCTAGAAAGTGTTTCTAGAATTTGTATGACTTTGACAATAGTATATAAAAACAAGTAGTGACAGGCTGACTGCATGGGTTGTTGTAGAAACCAACAAGTTTATAAGAATGCAGACTGCATATTGGCTATGGATAATGTTGTTGCAACGAAACAATAAAGAAATGTAACCATCATCAATACTACCTCAGCATGTCACAAATGTAAGTCATTCATCCAGAGCAGTGTTTCTGAACCAGGGGCCCTGGATCCACTAGGGGGCCTCAGATATACATAGGAACTAGGATGTTGCAAAATTACTTAAATTATGAGGTTATAGGCTATTTTAACGATGTATGCTATAATCCAGTGCTGGCATAGACAATATGTGTCCTTCAAAACAAAAAATCCAAAACCAATGCATTAGATAACAGTATATGAGTGAAATTATTTTGGAACAATTAAATGACTGAAATAAACTCAGTAACGGGAAACTGCTGGACATGTCAATTATGAAGTTACATAATACAAAGTATAAAAATTTAATTTAAGACTTGTGATTTCTAGGTTTTCGACATTCAAACTGATTAATATGGTAGTCCTTAATAAGTACTTATCAGAAATCATTAAGACACATGATCATTTACATTGACATTTATTTATTTAGCAGACGCTTTTATCCAAAGCGACTTAGGGGAAACTCATTTAGGGAAACAACGACAGATGGTTTCACTCCTAACATCACAGTAATGAAATTTAATATTATAAGTTATAGTTTGGTATTGCGTTGTATCCAAAGATCTGTGAATAGAATTAACAGAAGGCTATTGCACTCAAGTAATGATCGGACTGCAGAAGGTGCTTTAGGGTTTGAAGGGCCCCACAACGAGACGGTTTATAAATACATTGGTATGTGGCGCCCTCTGCTGCCAACTACTATAATGATCAACTCACTTCCTACTGAAATACATTTCAGTGAAATATCATTACAAGTTGTTATACAAAATAATTTAATAAATAAACAAAGGAATGAATGCATTAAAATCCACCTTGTGCACAGGCCTAGTGCTTTATACAAGTGTGTAAATGCAGCTTTACATTGTTAAACAGAAAAATAATGTTTGCAAACAAAATTAAATTCTGCTGTAAAGCTGCTCTAAAAAGAAGACAACAGCAAACAGTAAATTTAAAACAGTTAAAAACAGTTAATCGTTGATTCAGTTCAGTTTAATAACTGCTTAAAGTTCATCAATTATAGAATGAGTTTGGTTTATCTGAAGAAGCTCTGTATAAAGCAGTGATGCCATCATTCAGTTCAGTTCTTATCCAGTAGTGTCTGTGCAATCAAGTCAATAATATAGCCAAGTGCCCCCAACTAAGCAAGCCAAACGGTGAGAATGGCAAGGAACCCAAACTCCTTTGGTGACAGAAACGGGGGGAGGTTTGGGAGAGGCATGGTGATGTTTAATTCCAGGCTGCGACACAAGTCACATTGTGGATTCAAAATATCCAGTTCCTTTTTCTTGAAGATTGGGATACATCATGTTAGCGTTTGATGGGGCTGAAGCTGGCCACAGCGTCTGTGCAGAGGATTCGGATCTCATGATCTTTGCTGATGATTTGTGCTGATGGCCATTCAGTTGACAAATAAATAAATAATAAAACTAGCATATTTAAAATCATGGATTTTGTAGAAAAAAAACTTGTCCATTTGATGTTTGTGAATTAACTGTGTATTATTGTTGTTAATTTATAAAAATGTATTATGTACCAGTCAAAAATGTTTGAAAATTAAAACTTTTGATGAATTTTCAGCATCATTACTCCAGGCTTCAGTGTCACATGATCTTTCAGAAATCATTCTAATATGCTAATTAGCTGTTTAAGAAGCATTTTATTATTATTATTATTATTACATTTTTAAAACAATTGAGTACGTTTTTTATTTTTTATTAGGATTCTTTAATTAATAGAAATATCCAAAGATCAGCATTTATCTGAAATTAAAATCGTTTATAACGTTATACACTACACCATTCTAAAGCCCCATTTTTGGGAAATACATTTGATAAATTAATACTTTTATTTAGCAAGGATGATTTAAACTGATCAAAAGTGATGATTGAGTTATGATAAATATGGTAATGTTACAAAAGATTTCTATTTCAGATAAATGCTGTTCTTCTGAACTCTCTATTCACCAAAGAAACCTGAACAAATTACACCTAGCTATTAATCATCATAATCATAATTATAATAAATGTTTTTATTTTAGAACCAAATTTGAATATTAGAAGGATTTCTGAAGAATCATGTGACTGGAGTAATGATGCCAAAAATTCAGTTTTGAAATCACAGGAATGAATTACATTTAAAAATATGTTCAAATTGCAAACACTTATTTTAAATAGTAGAAATATTTCCAAATTGTACTGTTTTTGCTGTACTTTGGATAAAATAAATGCAGGCTTGGTGAGCAGAAGAGACTTTTAAAAAAAAACATTAAAAAAGTTTAACTGGTAGTGTACAGCCTATTATTTTTTAATCTTTAAAATATGTAATGAAAATGTGTATTTATTAAAGCATCGAGCTGATACAGATATATTTTTAACCCATTTCAAATAATTAGTCTAGCCTATAAGACATTAAGGCTGATGATACACTGGGCAACTTTTAGAGCAATTTAGCCAGGCACCTTTTTTGAGCAGTGTTGCTTGGGCGAGAATGGGTAACACATTTCAATCTGGATATTTCACCTGGTTGCCCGTTGACGGCAACATTTCCCAAAGTTGCCAGCAGCAACATTGCTCAAAAAGTTGCCCAGTGTATCATCAACCTAATGGCAGATTGATTTATAGTCGTCTGAGGGTTGCCCCGGCCTGTCTCTCCACATAACATCCAGTAGAAGGCAGCAGAGATTAAAACAATATACAAATAACTTTACACTGTAACTTATTAAAACATTTCAGTTGACATCTAATTCAACTAGCATTTTTTTCTAAGACAGAGACGAACTGGTGTTCCATACGAAGCAAAAATCAATGCTTTTCATTCTTTGTACCACTCCAGCAGACTGACGCGAACAGCTGGAGAAGGGAGAAGGGTGTTGTGACGCGCCACGTGCGTTCTGCACGAGTATAAATAACACACGCGCGCGAGCAAAGACAGCCGACAGCACTTCATCACTTCAGCCTTTCAGACACCAAAATGCTCATTTTCAGCGGTTTCCTGCATCAGCACTTCGTGGCAGTGAGATTTAATTCGCGGGTGAATGACATGATGATATAATGTGAAATGTTTGCTTGACCTTCTCATCGGAAGCGCTGGGAATGACAATGTCTCCAGTTTTTCCAGTTTCACTTCAGACAGCTGGAAGCCGACAACCATAAAGCGACTCTTCACGGACGAATGCCTTCAATATTATTGTCATAATTTGTCATGATGGACTGTCTATCACGCAATGCGTACTGGCCTCTTATTCGCTTTCTGCTGCCGCTAGCCATTACTAATATAGCCATCGACTTCGGAGAACAGGTGAGATATGATGACTTTGAACCTGTGCACTCTGAGATTTTGACATGCAAACGCTTTTTACGGCACGAACACCTGTGAAATGTTTGTAAATATACACGTGTCACTCGTTTAGTTGCATGCATGTCAGGTTGAGTCCAATAATGTTGGGTTAGTATTGATCATTAATCTTAGGGTGGCATGGCGAAGTGGTAATTAAGCTAGTAATCTAAAGGTTTTAGGTTCACATCTTGCTAGGTTTGACCCGTGACCTGCACTTCCCTTAAGAAAGGAAATGGTAGATTTTAAAAGTTGACCTATGTTGGTTTTTTTTTTGTATGTTACCTTCTACATTTGTATTATTCTGTGACTTGTTTTGCCCTTCATAATTTTGCTGAAAGTTACATTGTCACAATCTAGAATTTCCCAGAATACAACGGGCTTCAAGTCTATTGGTCTTTTCCCCCTACACCAATAGTGAAAATGTTGAATAGTTGAGTGTTTTTTGCAGATTCAGATTGTAAGGTGTGTATCTGCATTGACTTAAGAAACATTCCCTGAGAGATATGCTCTTGTTTAAAGGTGTGCCTAATTCTGAGAACTTGTTGTCTAGATGCCTTTTGTCAGGCATCGCTGCAAATAATTCTATGTTCTATCTCTGGTGTCTGCTGCATGGATAAGCAAATTGCTTTTAATTATTGATTGAATTTCCCAAAATGCAATGGGTTTGAAGTCAGTTCTCGAGGATGTCATCTCTGTGTGTATGAGTATTCCCCTTGCATAACATGCTGCCAAGACTGCCACTCTATCTTAAAGTAAAACAAAGTCTAAATTAACAGGTTACAAACTGGTTCACACTTACATATAATAAATAGAATAGATATTATGCGTATTTGGCGTGCTGTCCGAGGGGAGGGCTCCGAGCTCGGAACTTTGGCCCGAACCCAGAAGGGGTGGCGGTGGGTGGGATGTCAAGAAACAGAGGTGAGTCTGCTGTGTGTATATATACACCTCTTAACTTGTTAACTGGGTTGATTACTGATTGTGCTCCCCTCGTATTAATTAGGTTAATTATCTGAACGTGCTCCTCCCGAACTTTGTTAATAAAATATAATTTATTGAGTCAGAGGAAACTTCCAAACACATCTGCTTAGAATAAAACCCGTACAGTAGATTTCCTAAGTGAAATATGGGGTCAAGACCGAGCTTTATCTTTAAGATTAGTGTTTTTTACATTAGAGTTTTTTTAATTCCAAAGGAAAAAACACCCAGGTAGCTACAAAAACAGTGCACAGAAATTGTACATGCATAGATAGTACATATAGTACATACATTATGTGCAAGCTTTATACTTTTTACACCACAGTTAACCATGTGATAACTCTTTTTGTACCTGTTGTCAGTTCCATAAATGGCACAAACTGTCCTTGCAGTATGTCAGTACTGTTAAACAAACAGGGGAATATGTGGAAAGGCATGTTAGGAGCTCTGTTATGTCTTTGTTGTTTGAATATGAATGCGACAATGCTTTTACACTCGTCCTAAAATAATTCACAGTGGACCACATTTAAGTGAAAGTTTCACTGTGAAGGTAATCTCAGAAATTTGTAAGGAGAGCCCGGGCTTTCAATATTAGAGGATATGTTTATGCTATCAGGACATACCTCAGATATGCACTGAATGGATAGTAATCAAAGAATGGTTCAAGTTCATTTGGGTACAAAGCTCAACCAAGTTGAGTTTGATAAATACAGTAGTTTCAAGAAATGTTTTGTTTTGCTCTTTCAGTCTGTGGTACATATTGAAGTTTAACGTGTGTCTAGGTTTGTGTCGTTTTGTGTTGGGAAAGTGACAATAGGAAAGTGGAAATGGGAAAGGGACACTTATGAATGTGTCTTGTTAAGTACCGGTGTGTGTGTGCATTTGAGTGAGGAGTTAGATGGGGTAAGGATTAGTCTTATGTAACGTGTGAGTGCATTTTTAGCAGCACTCGTTGTTTCTTTGTTTCTCTTGTTCTTGCTCTGCTATAAGCAGCCACACAGATAAAACTAGAAACTAGAGTTTTAAATATAGTCTATACAAGTTGAGTTTTTTTTATATACCGCTCAAAAAAATGTATGGAACACTTAAATCGCACATTGGATCTTGATAAACAAAGTTTGTCTTTACTTGCGTACATAGTCTAATTTGTTGAAAACAATATTATGTGATAAAGTAAAAATTAGAGGCTGATCCAACTTTCAACATGATTTTCATCATGGCAACTCCTATATGTAAGTCAGTAGTGTTTATGGTCCCCATGTGTCCGTATGCACTCCTGAGAATGTCTGGGCATGCTCCTGATGACATGGATTGTTTCCTGCGGGATCTCCCGCCAGACATGGATCAGGGCATCACTAAGCTCCTGGACAGTCTGTGGTGCTAATTAGCGGATTTGGATGCTCTAATACATAATATCCCAGAGGTTCTCAATTGGAATCAGGTATGGGGAACGTGAGGGTCAGTCAATGCTACGGTCGCCGAGAAGTGCAAAACAAATCCCGATTTCTGAAAACAAAATAACAAATTAAAAACACAAATGCAAATCTAAATATCAATTCAGAAAACATAAGTTAGAAAACACAACCAGACAAACCGGAAGAGGTAGGTATAGTTTGAGACAGCGCCATTTTGGGAATAGATTACTCACTGCTGACTGGACGAGACACCTGTCAAACAAGATGTACAGGAAGAACCAAAACAAGAACAGCAGTATCAATTAACACATCAACTCCAGTGGCGCAGATGGTAAATCGCGTGTCTATCTGTCTTTTGATGCAATCGACCCGGGTTCAATCCCGCCTTTTGCCAAACTTTTTTTTTTCTCCCTTTTCAAATCTCGTATCGCATCGTAAAGGCATTTATTTGCTATTTTGTTTCTTGTTATTTTGTTTTCGGATTTGTCATTGTGTTTTCTGACGTGTTATAATGTTTTCTGAATAGTTGTTGTGTTTTTTACATTTCTACACACTCTGGCCTTGTGATGTGACAGTGGCTCTGAGGATTTCATGCTGACAGTTTGGTCAGAAACATGCACACAAGTACCCTGCTGGAGGTGATTTTAAAGGGCCTGGCTATGCTCCTGTTTATTACTTCTTCATCGCCATGGCTAAAAAAACTAACAAAAAACAACCTGTGAGGTTGGTAGCTTGCTATTTGAAAAGACCGTATCAAAAATAGCTTCAGCGACATCTGCACCCTTTTAATTCTCTTTCTTTCGTTTTAATACTCTTCTGTTACTGTGGCTTCAGTGGAGTGCTCCTTTTCAAAACTGAAGCTTATAACATTTGTTTGACCATTGAAACTAATAATAATTCCTTACATTTATATAGCGCTTTTCTGTGTACTCAAAGCGCTTTACATAGAAGGGGGGAATCTCCTCATCCACCACCAATGTGCAGCATCCACCTGGATAATGCGACGGCAGCCATATTGCGCCAGAACGCCCACCACACACCAGCTTACTGGTGGAGAGGAGACAGAGTGATGAAGCCAATCAGTGTATGGGGATGATTAGGAGGCTATGATGGTCAGAAGCCAATGCGCGAATTTGGCCAGGATTCCGGGGTTACACCCCTACTCTTTTTCGAAGAACATCCTGGGATTTTTAATGAAAACAGAGAGTCAGGACCTTGGTTTAACGTCTCATCCGAAAGACAAAAAATAGACATTCTTTCCATTGGGAATACACAAAGCCTTAAATTAATACACCAAGGACATTGTGCATGAATTTGCTGAAATAAAGACCCAGAGAATGCAACCAAAATGAGTGAGCTGTATTTTTTTTTTACTACTACTTTTTCATTTTTTTAATTACTACATTTTGGGCCTCTGTGCCAAGATTGTATTTGCATGCAGTAGTTTAGTAAATACAGTGGCATTTTAGGGCCATGTTAAAAATATAAAATAATAGTAATAATAAATCTAAAATTATGAGATTGAAGTCCTAGTATTTTACGAGAATATATATTTTAAAGGGGTCATCAGATGCCCATTTTCCACAAGTTGATATCGTTGATTCTTTAGGGTCTTAATGATAAGTCTATACCATACTCTGGTTAAAATTTCTTAGTGGTACTGTAAAACGCTACTGTTTTACCTTGTCAAAGACAGCCCTGTTCACAGCAACCAGTTTCCATGCATGTGCCTTTAAATGCTAGCTAATGAGCTCTGAGCAGTACTCTGAAACTGTACACTTTAGCCATATTTAGCCATGGAAATTGCTAACTAGCACATTATTAGGAAAGACGATTTGCAAAAATTAATAAAAAAAACAACGTATACTCACTTCTTCTGTAGGTAAAGCTGGATTACGAATGATTCGCACGAACATAAACGCATTTAGGTAGATCGGGGGCGCATTCCCTTCAAAAAAAAAAGTAATCATCTACGTCTTCAGCCACTCAGATGACGAGAGTAAATGATGACTGCTATGTTCAATATTACACCCAGCAACAAAACACCTCAGTTGCTTAGGAGACATTCTTGTCTACACCTGCTCCGGTGGCGAAACAATGGCGGACTGATGACAGCTCACTCAGGGCGGGTCTATGCAAAAAAGTATCACAACAATCATGTGTGACCAGGAATCTGAGAATGGCCTGATCTAAGAAAGGATTATGATTTTTGTGGGGGAAAAAACACTGGGTGGATTTATCATTATAGGGTGGTTGTGTACACACACTGCCAACACACATTTATGTTCAAACTTCAAACTACATGTAAAATAGAATTTTGCATCCGTCGACCCCTTTAATATTTTACGAGAAACAATTTTATATTGCATAAAGTGTTACAATTCTACACCACAAAACATGATGTGCCTTTAATTATTCACATGTATTCAACATGAAAAGCAGCAATACAAATGTTCAAAAAGTTGAAATCGGCTTCAACTCGGGTAACTGATTTATGAAAATGGCAATGTAGGCAAAGTCACACTGTTGGCTTTTCTGAGGTAGGACCTAAATGTTCTGCTATGAGTGTTACGACTGCTACGGCAATTCACAAGCTAATACTAATGTTTTTCGAAACATTGATTGATTGATTACATGAGACATTCATTTTATAATATTGTTCAGATTTTTTTGACATACCTGATATTCGTTCATGTTTATTGTGTGCTGTAACTAGTAAAAAAGAGGAAAAGATGATTTGACTCACCGCTTGAACAGAGGCGAATACAGTGATCTCTTGCACATTAAAGAGAATACAAATTTTATAATAATAATTTTTTTGTATTTTGTGATAATATTGAATTTAAAGGCTAAGATTTTATTATATTATAAGTAACAAACACAAAGCTTATTGCAGTGGTCGGCAAAACTGGCCCGCCAGCAATAATATATGGCCCGCACCCTCAGCCAATTTGAAATACATATACTCACTTCTGTAGGGTTTGGATTACGTTCGATTCGAGCCGCTCCACCACTGCTCCAGATCGAGTAAAAGTCATGACGGTGTTTCTGATACCTGTGAGCGAGGAGTGGAGAGGCAGCGGAGTGATTATTAAATGCTCGGAGCGCGGAGGGGAAGTTGTTGACACTCTACTACACCCACATAGGCTACTCTGCCGGCCACCGCCACACAAATGTGGCTTTTTGTTAATGACCGTCTTACTACAGGGTTTAACACAGAGTAACAGCTCTCTACCAGTTACAAAATACACTGTAAACGTCTGTCACAGGCAATTCTAGTTGCATTGTTCATCAATTAATTTCTTGAATTATCCTTTAACTATGTTCTGGAATTTTTTTGGCCCGATGCCAAACTCACTTTATTGTGATCATTGGGTGGCTGATATGCTACTAATAATAAATGGACTTTGAACAAATTATTTTCAGGCATTTATACCATCAATAAAAACAGTCTGTGAATAGTCACGTAATGTTATTTACTTCAGAAAAGACAACAATAAGCTACCTTAAGTTAACTGAATTTTGGAGCCCATTTTAACCTATAGTGTTGGGGGGGGGGCAAACTTTTAGTTTTTTGCATATGGGCCCAGGACTGACTTGCTAAGCCACTGGTTGCAGCTACTGCCTATTCTACAAGTAGTCGCAAAGACCCTAACAAAATACAAAATGAGTGACAAATCAGTCAGTAAGGATAAGGAGTGGGCAATTGTCAGTGGCTACCACCTACAAAACCATGTTGTCTTTCTGTTGTCTCTCTAGTGCACCTGTTGTCACTTTCACTTGCATGAAAGAAGATGATTCACAATCACTTCTGCTTCCTATCCCTGTTTAATTGCCTGGTGTTCTACTGTGATCATTAGGTGTTCCCTTAAATATTTTGAGCCGTGTGTGTGTGTGTGTGTGTGTGTGTATATGTGTATATATATATATATATATATACACACACACAGCAATGAAACAGGCCCTTTCTCTTTCTTATATCTGCTTCAGGCTCTAAACAGGGGCATTGCTTCTGTGAAAGAAGACAGAGTTGAGATGTTGGCCAGCTATGGTCTTGCATACTCGCTTATGAAGTTCTTTACTGGACCCATGAGCGACTTCAAAAATGTGGGACTCGTGTTTGTCAACAGTAAGAAGGAGAGAACCAAGGCTGTCCTCTGTATGGTCGTGGCTGGGGTCATTGCAATCATCCTCCACATCCTAATAGGTGTGTCAATCTTGTGAAAACTATTTCTAATTTGGTGTTCTTCAATGGAAATCTTTTATTAAAAGCTGTCACATTTCCCCAGCTTACACAGATCTGGGCTACTACATCATAAATAAGCTTCCACCATGTGGATGAGTCAGTAGGAAGCAAGACAAGAAGGGCATTCCTGTACCTCGCAGTATTTCCATTATTAGATGCAATGGTGAGTATGAACCTCATCATATAACTTTTAACAGGAGATTCAAGATCATCTTTTGGATTAGAATATTGCCATAGTTTTTGCTGCATACTTTGCTTTCATACATTTTTGCCTGTTAGTATGTGAAATAGTAAGGAATATGTAAAAACAAGAGTCAATATGAGGTGTAATAATTGCAGTTAATTACTTTTGTTATTACATAATGCAAATGGAGGATTACACTGAAGTGCATTGCATTGTGGTATTCAGAATTTTGAGCACTATATTCTTGTATACTGCAGATGTTGGCAATTATGCTATAGTTTCCATGTGGTATTCCATGCATGCTGACAATTCACCTACTCTGCACAGTATGCATACTGCAAAAATAGTCAAAGTTGAATGGTACATACTTTTTTCATATGCACTGATTTTTAATTTTGCTCCAAAGGCGTGGATTCATGCTGGCATCCTCCTCAAGCACAAGTACAGCCTGCTAGTGGGATCTGCCTCTATCTCTGATGTTGTTGCACAGGTAGCCCTCTATAAACTGTTGTATGCTAAGTTCCTGTCATTTCCCCATTATTGGAAAAAAGTGTTGCATTTTATGTCAGATTTTTGTTGGCATTTGTTAAGTCTTTTATCAGCAATGAGGCAGAGAAAAGAGATGTTAGAACTGAGCAGAGTTTATGAAATATTCTTAGTTGTGTCTTTCTTGATGTTTAGTCAACCTTCTAATTAAATGTATTATAACAAGTAAAGTTATAATAAAATTATTGCTTCCCTTCATCGTCTTTGACCTTGAATGGGCAAATTGCCTTATTTCTAACAATTTGCCTTATTTATAGCCCACAAATATATGATTAAAAATAAACAATAGTATCAAAGCAATGTAAAATGGCAAATAATATACACACTAGTGTTCAAAAGTTTGAGGTCTGTATGATTTTTGAAAATATCTAATGCTTAACTTTTCAGAGTAGGTTTAGATTTTGACAAAACCAAACAAATCCAGGCTGGTTTAGATCAGGTTCAGCGCTCAGAGAGGTTTATTTTGACAAAACCAAACAAATCCAGGCTGGTTTAGATCAGGTTCAGCGCTCGATATAAACATTGTTTGTCAACTCATGGTTTGATCCAGAGTTTGTGAGTCGGCGCAGTTCACTTCTCGGCTGAAGATTAAGATATGTTGTTATTAAAAATTGTATAAACTGAAATGCATTTAAGATGCAGAAATAAACACTGCTCTTGCAGCAGAGAAAATATGACTATTTAAATGAAACTGAATGTATTAATTTGTGTAGTTTCACAAAGAGCTCAAAAGAAATCACATTAAGTTTAGGCCTAGTCATTTTAAAAGCTTTTAAATATTAAAGCTATTTATATGTTTATAGTTAATTATCAGTTAATATAAATAATTATTATTCATGAAATATACATGGAATTAATCTTCTTCTTCTTCTTAGCGTTTGCATTGCATGCCCAATCACAGAACAGCATCTTGTTCATCCATGTTTAGAGCCTCGAGTCCGCCATTGAAATGAGTCAGCGGACACTCATTGACAATGTGCTGCATGGTTTCTGGTTTCTGGTTCCCCACAGCTGCAGTTCGGATTGGTGGCTTGGCCCCACCGGACAAGTTTGACTGCACATCGACCTTGTCCTGTCCGGAATCAGTTCAGCATTGACCAGTGTTGACGAGAAAAGTCGAAGCCAGGAGGACAGACCGATGGCTCAGCTACGAGAGAGTGGTTCACAACATCACTCCATGCTGAATTGGCTGTCATATCCTCTGGCGGCGGGTCCAGTCAGACAGGTTTTCTCGATGACAGGCGGACTGCTGGAATGCAGTGTGATGTCCGTGTTGAGTGGTAACTTGTCATTCGCTTGGACTTAAGTCAGCAGCTTGGCAGTGGCCTCCTGTTGTCTGAGATGTGGTGGTATGTTGCTAAACACTGGCAGCCATGGTAGAGCAGTAGAACGTAAGGTTCCAGTGATTGTGCGCATAGATATGTTTAACTGAACGTCTACTAGCTTGGTGTGGGGTGATCTGGACCAGACTGGTGCACAGTACTCTGCTGTTGAGTAACACAGAGCAAGTGCAATGGTCTTGAGTGTCTGGGCCCTTGCACCCCAACTTGTGCCGGTCAGTTTACTGAGTAGATTATCTCAAGAACTGATTTTGGCTGCTGTCTTCTTCAGATGATCATGATATGTTAATGAACAGTCCAGGGTAACGCTGAGGTACGTCGGATTTGGGTCATGTTTAATCCACTGGCCCTTGAGGAAGATATTGAGCTCCCGTTTGGCTTGTACATTGTGGTGGTGGAAGATACTGGATACCGTCTTAGTTTCACTGGGTTGGAGTCGCCACCTACTGAGGAAGTCCACCATCAAATCCATGTCCTTGTTCATTCATTCTCGACCTCGTCAAATGTCCGATGTTGGGTCCCAATGCAGATGTCATCAGCGTAGAGGAATTTGCGGGACTTTGTTGCTGGAAGATCATTAATATAGATGTTGAAGAGACTTGCAGACATGACAGATACCTGCGGGACTCCGTTTGCTTGTTTTCTCCAAGAGCTGTTTTTGTCTGCCATGTGTACTCGAAAACGTCTGTCATGGAGAAAGAGTTCTATACCTCTACTACCCAATGTGGTAAAACTTTGGATAGTTTCAACAGGAGACCAGCATGCCAGACCGTGTCATAAGCTGCAGTTAGATCAATGAAGACTGTCCCAGTTTTCTGAAAACGGAATCCGTTTTCAATGCATGTCGTCAGGGCAAGAACTTTGTCACCGGTGCTAAGTCCTTGCCTGAACCCTGCCTGCTCATCTGTGATGGTTTTCTCCAAGACTGGGCTAATTCGGTAAAGGATCAAGCATTCGAGTTGCTTTAAACACATGGGTAGCAAGGATATTGGGTGGGAGCTAGCCGCGAGATTTGGGTCCTTGCCGGGTTTCGGGATGGCAATGACTTTTGCTTGATGCCAGGCTCGAGTCATCTTTTTTTTTCTCAAGATATCCGCGTGCAGAACAAAGTGAGCCATGATTTAGCCTTGGGTCCAGGATGTTTAATAAATTCTGGCAAGATGTTGTTATATCCTGCGGCGGAGCCGTCCTTCACCGTACGGAGCACCGCATCCAGTTCCAACTCTGTAGATTCCTCCGGGCAGTTACCCTCCGTCTGACTGTTTTCAAGCGACAATACTGTCGTTCAGAGCCACAGTCTGCAGCTTGCACTTGGTTGCGTCACAGGAGTCAATGTCTTCTGACAGGTGTGCTTCGTTTCGACAGTGGAGCCTTGGAGCCGGCGTTTTTGACAGCTGGCTGGACTGGACTGTCCTGGAGGCACCCAGTCAATAAAGCCGGCTCCAACTCTTCTGACTGGAGTGGGTGAAGTTGAGTTTTTCGACTGATTCTTCCCATCGGCTTCGTCTGGCAGCATCTAGGGATTCAATTACGTGGGCAATGTTGGGGTTTCCAGACCCTTCGTACTCCTCAAGGAGAGCTTGGAATTCGGCATCCAAGCACGGTATGTAGACTGGCCTACAGCCACGGGGATGGCTATAGTAGCAGCACTGAAAATTGCTCCTTTGAAGCGTTGGTAAGCCTCCTTGATTGGGATGCAGCAAGAAGGGATGGTTACAACACTTCTCTCCAGCTTGTTACTGTTCCCAGTCAGCTTTACGGAAGTTCCAGCGCTTCTCGGATGAGCCATGGATAATCGGCAGTTGGAGTCCTATGTGGTTGAGCAATGGTCTGTGCTGACTATGAGGGAAGTCTCCCAACACCGTCTGGCTAGTTGGCTGGGGGTGGTCATCGATTGATGTGATCCAACACAAGTCCGGTGAGTAGTCCTTTTGCCATCTTGCTGAATAGAATGGACCATGTTGCTTAGCATCATGGGTCAGAGCGAGATCACTGTTAGATGCCCATTCCGCCAAGGCCTCTCCATCCTCGTCAGGTTCTGAGTAGCCCCACTCAGGGTGATGGCTGTGGAAGTCGCCCACGTATGCCGCGGGATGCACAAGAGCTGTAAGCACACCTTGGTCGCAGTGCTGACTGGGAGGTTTGTCGATGTAGTGCCCTGCTGACTGGTCTGCTACATGTGTCTCCTGCAGACCGATGACTATCAACGCTGTGACTGTGGGCTATGGTGCTGATGAGTGTTAATTTGGCTGCAGACAGACCCTCAACGTTAAGTTATAGAACTCTTGAGTGCTGGTCCAATGCCTTGAAAGTCACTGCACACTGGCTCGTCAGGATCTGCTGACAGTTGTGGCACATGACCGCCCAGGATTCAATGCTGGAATTCAGTCTGCTGGTTGGATCATTGCAACTTCAGATCCTGGCTAGAAACCAGGTCTGATTTGACAGGGAGCGCAACGAAAACGCTGATCCAATGCTCCCCAAGAATTAGAATTAAATAAAATTAATAATGAACAGCACAAGATGGGCGATTTTGTCTCTTAAGTTCACTGTAAACTGCTTTAATGTTAAGTGAAAGATACAGGGAGTGGCTTTATTACATCAGATAAATGTAACTTTGCTCACAGCTTATTGGTCCAGGGGGTTTGCCCAGAATAAAACCTGCTCCGGAGCAGGTTATGCTGCAGTGTAAGTTACCAAAGCGATGAAACCTGCTCAGAACCAACCCACCTTCTTGGGCCTGTAAAAACACAGAGTTTGTTAAAACTAAACACGAACGTATCTGGGTAAAAAACTGGCTTCACGCAACAAGGCTCAGTTTTGAATTTATTTGATTTTGTAAAAACTATAATACTGTGTAAAATATTGCAATTAAAGATAACTGTTTTCTATTTGAATACATTTTAAAATGTAATTTATTCCTGTGATGGCAAAGCAATTTTTTTAGCATCCATTACTTGATCTATGATTCTTCGGAAATCAATTTAATATGCTGATTTGGTGCTCAAGAAACATTATTATCAATTTTGAAAAAAAGTTGTGCTGCTTACATTTTTTTGTGGAAACTGCGTTTTATTCAGGATTCTTCAATGAATAGAATATTCTAAAGAACAGCATTTATTAAAAAGATATTACTTTTGTAAGATTTTGAATGTCTTTACTGTCACTTTAGATTTTTTTATTTGCAATTTAATGCAATCTTGCTGAATAAAAGTATTATTTTCTATACAATACTGCACTGACCAAACTTTTGAATGATAGTATAAATAAGTAAAAATTAATATATATATATATATTTTTTTAAATGAGTTATTATTATAATAATATAATAAGAAAATACAGTCATACATAGGGATGCAGCGATTAACCGGTTTTACTATTAACCGCGCTTTAAAACGTCACGGTTAATTAATCGTAAAAGCTCCGCTAAACCGAGTGTTTCTGTTGCACGGAAGGGAACTGTTGCAGTTTGCGCAAAACAAAACAAAAAAGTTCCACTAGCGGTGCACCAGCTTAAAATGCCGTGCTTATCAGAGACACGGAGGCACACTAGATTAACTGTGACAGAGGAAACAAACAGCGATCCTTTATTTCCACCAGAGAATGACTGAAGTTGATAGTGTGGGACCATTTTGGGTACACCAAGAATAACCAGGGCGTCATTTAAATATTGCCGTTTAAATTGCTGTTGAAGAGTATACGTTACATAAGGGATAATGCACGGCTAGCCAACCTGTTCTCGTTGTGAAATAAAGGTTTTTAATGCACGACGTGAAGGTCGACGTGTTAGCTCTAGCATTCTTCCCGCTTCAGAGAGAGAGAGAGAGAGAGGACAGTTGCATGTGTGAATTAGTCTACCTGCATCTGCGCGTCACTACAAACAATGAAGATTTGAGTTTAGTGATTTAAACAGTAATTTTACCCCCTCTTTGCTGATTAATATAATGTAGCGATCCAGTTTCTAAGCTATTTTATTAATGACAGTCGCTGGGCAGCGTTGACAACAAGTTTCTGTCCTCCTAAATCGATCTCGAGCTCACAAACCAAAATAATAGACATGATTTTCTCAGATCATATGTAAAATCAGATGAATAAAGATTATTAAAATGAATAAGTATGGATGACAGTTGATTACAATAATAGTTCAGTTTATTCCCCTCATTAGTAACAGTGTCCTCTGTGGGATAAATAAAGTTAATATTAGTTTTATATTAATAATACTTAATTAACATTTTGATCTGTCATTCCTGTTATAGTATTATTCATAAGTTTAAAAAACTTTCACCATTTTTCCTCAGTAAGTTCTGTACCTCAGGTCTAAAAGACATGTAGAAAGATTATACTAAATGAAAACACCATAAACATATGTGATCTATTTCCATTTGTTATTTTCGAAAGGGAAATACAGACATGGATGTTTACAGAGCAGAGGTCACCTTTTTAATTTCAATAGAAGAGATGGATTTTTTTTATTCTTTAGTATTATTATTTTGTGCTGCATTATTGCTTACTGTGTTATTTCTGTTTCAAAAGGCAGCAATAAATAACACTTTAATATCTAAAGAGAGTTTATGTGATTTTATGTTGTGAACTTAATTAATAAATGCATAATAATCGTAATAACCGTGATTATTCCTCAGACTATAATCGTACCAACAAAATCTATAATCGTTGCATCCCTAGTCATACATCATCGCAATAAGAACAACACGACTGTAAAAAACGACTGTAAAATGCATTACATTTAAACCTTTTCATGCAGTGTAACATAGTTTAAAATATTAAGATGATCAATATTTAAAATATTAATAAACTAACATGATTTAATTAAACTAAAATTAAATAGTTTAACATCTAGGCTTATACAATTTTTGGCACATCATGACACATATGCAAATCTGGCAGTTTTTTGTTTTGTGCTACCTGCCAAAAGGCTATTTTGAGCAATCATTTTGCATTGCAGATTTGCATAGCATGTAGCAGCTACTGCGTATCTCTCTTTTTTAACTATTGAATGCATAAATATTTTTGCAGGTTTGTCATGTGTTTAAACATGTACTTGTTTAGTGTACCTAGTGTTCCTGTGGCTCAGTGGTAGAGCATTGCGTTAGCAGCGCAAAGGTTGTGGGTTCAATTCCCAGGCAACACGCATAATGACAAAAAAAAAAATTATAACCTGAATGTACTGTAAGTCGCTTTGGATAAAAGCGTCTGCTAAATGCATAAATGTAAAATGTAAATGTACTTAAACTTGCCCGATATTCAATTGATTCTTGACTCTTCTGTTTGCCTGCAGATAATATTTGTGGCGATTCTTCTCCAGAGTAACCTGGAATGTTTAGAGCCTCTTCTTATTCCCATTATCTCTCTGTACATGGGAGCTTTGGTACGGTTCACTATCGTAGGACTGGGCTACTACTGTAACGTCCACGACAATATTCCTGAATCAAGCAGCATCGAACAGGGGGTATGTTCATCAAAAATCCTTTCACAGAATATTCAGAAAGTTGCATCCTGTATTCAGAGTACTTTTGTTCACTTCCAGGGCGACACCACCATAAAGAAGATGCTAAGTTTCTGGTGGCCGCTTGCCCTCATTTTGGCCACTCAGCGCATCAGCAGGCCCATTGTCAATTTGTTTGTCTCTCGGGACCTCAAAGACAGCGCTGCATCAACCGAAGTAAGTACTGATGGATGCTAATATGTACTAGAGTCAACAGTAAGACGGCAGCCTGTTCTAACTAAATTGTGTGTGTTTGCTAGGCAGTAGCAGTACTCACAGCAACATATCCGGTTGGTCACATGCCCTACGGCTGGTTAACAGAACTACGTGCCATCTATCCAGCATTCGATAAGGGTAAGTTTTGACTATGAATGTCACAATTGCATTTTTACAGGCAAAAAATTCTGGGATTCGAACTTGGGACAAATGTAGCAGCACAACAACACTATATGTCGGCGCACTGCCCCCAAGGCTATCAGCGCTGACAAACTAATATAAAATGTAGTTCCTATTCAACTTTTTACTGTATATTATTACGTTTTGTTATTTGGTAAGATAATTATGTAAGACCTTGGTTACTTTTATTTGTTTGGTTTGTTCTGAGTCTTTGGAATGTTTTTTAGTCAACACCCGATGACTAGTTTTCACAATAAAATGCCTTGTCCTGTAGACCTGTAATTATGTACCATTCAAAGACCTACAACAGTCAGATTAACATGTGCCTGATTCAACATGTTTAGGTTTTGCCTCTTTTTGATTAGAGATCTAAATAGTATCAGCATTCTATGTGGTTTAAGAGATATTAGGTTTTCATTTTATGGTTGTGTTGGTGAGATTGGGGAAAACTTGTTTTGTAACTTCTAAATTATGTTTTTGCTGTCACTAGTACTCCGTGTTCTTCTGGAAGACAAGAAAGATAACAACATGCTTTTCATTGTTTATTGTCAAATGTGACCCTGGACCACAAAACCAGTCGCTGGGGTATATTTGTAGCAATAGCCAAAAATACATTGTATGGGTCAAAATTATAATTTTATGCCAAAATATAGGATTTGTAGCATGTTCCATAGATATTTTATAAATTTCCTACCAAAAATACATTTTTGATTTGTAATATGTATTGTGGACAGCTTTTAAGGGATTTTCTCAAGGATATTGCACCCTAAAGATCAGATTTCAAATGAAGATATTTTATAAATTTCCTACCATGAATATATTAAAACTTAATTTTTGATTTGTAATATGTATTGCTAAAAACTACATTTGGACAGCTTTTAAGGCGATTTTCTCAATTATTTTTGCACCCTCAGATTCCAGATTTTCAAATAGTTTTATCTCGGCCAAATAGTGTCATATATACAACCCATACATCAATTGAAAGCTTATGTATTCATATATTTATTGCTTTCAGATGATGTATACATCTCAATTTTGGAAAATTGCCACTTATGACTGGTTTTGTTGTCCAGGGTCACAAATAATTAATTGTACTACTTTTGTTTCAACAGAATGATCCTACTAATAAGTTAGCCAGTGGTCTGACGGTCACCAAATCACATATCAAGAGGTTCACCCTTTGCTGTTTTCTCCTCTCCTTAACGGTAAGATTTAATAATCTATATGCAGCCTTTATGAGCATACATTTTTTTTCAAAGAGTTTAAATGTTAAGAAATGTTAAATGTGTTAGAAATTCTGCATATATAATATTGAAGTGTGCAATATCATGGCATAGTTGTCACTGCCTAAAACCTAATGTCACCTACAGTAAAAAAAAAGAAAAAAAAAAAAAAAAAAGATTCACCTGATTTACATGCATGTACCCATAGGATATTTCCATAATGTTTTTAGTATCATTTGGTATGTCAAGGCTGAGTCTGTTTAGATCAGCTGCTCGAGTTCCAGCATAAAACCTAGATCTTTGCCTGCACGTGAAAACAGCGTGCATTTTTCACATGCCATACAGTCAGTAAACACATTTTTTCTGTTTACTTATCCTGCTTTGACCTCAAGGCCTGCAGACGAAAAAAAACAAATCAACAACAACAAAAGGTTAAAATGAGTCACATTTTTTATTATTCAAGTCCAGCGGTTTGTGTCTCCAAAAACTCCACAAGGGTTGTTGGAAAGCAGATGTTAGACATATGGTGAAGTTTTTACTTTATCACAGACAAAAAAGTATCCATGTTGTAAACAGAAAACAATTCTCAGAAAAACAAACTATAGCTTGGTTTAACAGGTCACAGTTTTTGCTGTTTGTTTTTGATTTCCGTGACATGACTTGTAGGTGTGTTTTGTGTAATTATAGATTAGAGGATCGAATAAAATTTTAATTCAGAAAAACATGTGGGTAGATCTTGCACACCCACTTTTCTGAATGGAGATGTAACACCTGTGCCACCAGTGGAGATGTCTCAAAACAGCCTGCAGACAGTTATTTGGCAGCTTTCCTGATTCTTGTTTCATGATGACAGTGGAGAAAACAACACATCAAATAATCTGCCAGAGAATCTGTGAGTGTCGGGCACTTGCTTGGCCATTTATTGTGATTAACAGGAAATTGTGTTCAAGCGCCAGCAGAAGACATAAGTGTAAAGTAATACTCTTTGAGAGAAGCAGTCTATCAGCGGAAGTTAAAATCAACTAGAAGACATAAGTGTAAGTAATACTTGTCTTTGAGAGAAGCAGTCAGTTCAGCGGTTGTAGTAAGTGTATTGTTGCTAGGAAACGCTTGTTTTGTTTACTGTGTGGAGACGTGCTGAAATCGCGTTTGGTCTCGTACTGTATCGCGTCCTTCGGCCGCAGTGTCGGGCGCTTGCTTGGCCATTTATTGTGATTAACAGGAAAGTGTGTTCAGCTGAATTGGAGTAGTATTTTGTTAGATGGGTATAAAAAGCTTAGTTTACCGCGGCAGCCGTCGTGTGAAGCCCTCCTCGTGAGAAGACCGAAGAGTGTAAAGACCATCGACTCCACCGGGCAGTGACACTGCCAAAGGATACAAGTATCGCTTTTTATTTATCTTCTTTCTTACTGCTTGTTTAACTTCTGTTTTAGTTTTTATAACCAATTCTTACTATGTGTAAGTAAGTTGTTGTTTGTTAGCATGTGTGTTTGGCAGTGTTCTTTTTTTAGGATTACTGATAAACTACTGCCATTTGATTTATCTATTTTAATTTTAGATAAATTATGTATGAATTTATTATGTCTTTTATAGGTATTTTCTTTAGTTTTAATAAAGTTTTATAATAAATTTTAGTAGATTTTAAAATTACATGGAAAGAAATAACATATATATATATATATATATATATATGGGTGTTTGGCTTAGTTTCATGTTAGAATCGTTTTTATACTCATACCTTTTTTGCTTTAATATTTTGAAATTTTTTGTTTTTAGCTTTATTTTTTGTTTTCATTTAAATGTTTAGGTTTGAAATGTTGTTGTATGCATTTGTAATTTTATTTACATTTAGTCATTTTAGCATTTAGCAGACGCTTTTATCCAAAGCGTCTTACAATTGGGGAATACATAAAGCGATCAATCTTGAAGCAAACAGACAGAGGAAGGCCCCTAACACCAAGTCAGAGGAAGTGCCCTAATTGTTCAAATAAATACCAAGTCTAGGCAAGGAGAGAAAGGTAAAAGATAAATACATAGCTAGCAAGGGAAGGAGAGAAAGGTAAAGAGAAAGATGAAGATATAGAAAAAGATGAAAGAGATATTTTTTTTGATGAAGTCAAGTAGTGTTGAAAGAGATGAAGTTTTGACAGTTGATCCAGCATTCCGGCTTGAAGATTGGACCAGCCATTCCACCAGCCAGGAATAGTGAACGAGAATGTTCTGGAGAGTGATTTTGAGCCTCTCTGTGATGGTACCACGAGGCGTCGCTCACTAGCAGATCTTAGACTTCTGGAGGGGATGCAGATTCGTAATAGTGAGTGGAAGTAGGTGGATACTGACCCTGTAGTTGTTCTATATACAAGCATCAGTGTCTTGAACTGGATGCGAGCTGCAACTGGTAGCCAGTGCAAGGAGACAAAGAGAGGTGTAACATGGGCTCTTTTGGGCTCGTTGAAGACCAGTCGTGCCGCTGCATTCTGAATCATTTGTAGAGGTTTGATGGAAGTCCAGCCAGAAGAGCATTGCAGTAGTCCAGCCTAGAAATGGCAAGGGCCTGGACAAGAAGTTGTGCAGCATGCTCTGTCAGAAAGGGTCTGATCTTTCTGATGTTGTGAAGTGCAAACCTGCAAGATCGAGCAGTCTTCGCAATGTGCTCTTTGAAGGTCAGCTGATCCTCAAATTTTATTTAATTTCTCCATTTTCTTAAATGTGTATATATAGTATTTATAGAGTTTTAACTTATAGTTTTAGTTACTTTTTCGTATTTGTAATTCGCTTTGGATAAAAGCGTCTGCTAAATGACTAAAAAGTAAAAGAATCCATTGAACAATCAAAAGTAAAAATTTTAATTTTATTTTGAAGTGGAAGAAAAATACTAAAATGTTGCTGCTTCAATTGCACAGGTCTACAGGAATTCCTCGATTATCTTTAAATTGATAATCCCATAAAAGACAATAGCTATACAAAAAATATTTTATATTTAATCTGCAAACTCATAATGTTGGTAGTCTATTCTTATAGCCCAGGTTAAGCATGATGTCTTTGTCACATTATGCATTTTATTGTTTTTGACAGTGCAAAAACCTCCATCCACACATCCATCATCTGAGTCCATTCATTTTGATTTCACTGTAAAAGGCTGAGGAAAAAATAAAATTCCTAAAGTGTTCATGACTAGAACTATGGTATGAGTCAAAGCCAAGTGCACATTATATGTCTCAAGCCCATGGCCTTTAACTTGGTCAGATGTGGAGGATCTTTCACTGTAAACAGGCATGCCAGGCCTTTGTCAGACTCTATTGTGCCAGAATAGAGGAATGCCCGTAGGCAGAGCGACATGCAGGCTTAGTGTGAGACCATTGCATAATCTATTCTTGCTGGAATGAGAAGAGTCTCAAACAAAGACAGTCAAAACTGACTGGCACATCTAAGATTAAGAGTACTGGAGTGAAACAAAATGTACACTTAGACATAATGCATATAGTGATTATTTCAGTAGTGGAACTACAATAAGTTTCACTTTACTGCTCCAGAGTTTGAGGTTAATGTTTTTTGTCTCACGTTTTTTATTCAGCAAGAATGCATTACATGGGTCAGAAGTGACCGTATTGACAGTGCTTTTACTTGAGCATCATATCAGCATATTAAAATAGTTTCTGAAGGATCACGTGATTTAAAACTGGAGTAATGGAAGCTGGAGTAATTCAGCTTTGCCATCACATAAATGTGACATTCAAATTCAGTTTTTTTACAGTGATAAACTAAATGCAGCCTTGGTGAGCATAAGATATTTCTTTCAAAAACGTTGCTGACCCCAAACATTTCAGTGACTGTGTATACATGTCTATTTGGTGTAAACTTTTGACCCAAAACGGATAAATTGTAATTTGTGCACATACCTGTGTCTGTGTTTTCCAGATGTGTTTCATTGTATTCTGGACGCCTAATGTTTCTGAACGCATCCTGGTAGATGTCATTGGGGTGGATATGGCCTTCGCGCAGCTCTGCATTATTCCACTGCGAGTCTTTTCCTTCTTCCCTGTGCCTGGTACCGTAAAGTATTTTCTTTAACCTTTTATTTGACTTTGTACTGTATGTGACTTTATATGATTTACAGTGCATTATATCTATATGGCATTTTGTCTGTGTTTTTCTACCAGTTACGCTTCGAGCTCATCTGACGGGCTGGTTAATGACGTTAAAGAGAACTTGTGTGCTGGCACCTAGTTCAGTTCTGCGCATCGCTGTGCTCATCTCCAGCCTTCTGGTGCTGCCTTACATGGGGTTAGTATACAGAAGGAATATACAAATATGCTAAATGCATCTCATTGAAATATCTTCTGAATGTTCTTCCCTGCTCAGTATGTGATCTGTGAAGTAATTAGCTCTCATGCTGCCTCTGAATTTTTAGTGAGCTTAAAAATAAACCTTTCAGATCCCTGTCTGCATTTTGTGAATTAATTATGATTCCGCTCCTCAGCTAATGCAGACTGCTGAAGCAACTTTTAAAATAAGCCCATAAAATGGTTGTTTAAAGTTTTTTTGGGGGTTTGTCTTTGTTCAGAGTGCATGGCCCAACACTGGGAGTGGGGTCTTTGTTAGCAGGATTCGTGGGGGAGTCCATCATGGTTGCAGTTGCTGCCTGTTACGTATACCGAAAACAGGTGAGAGGCAATCAGACTGCAGAAGTCAATGGTTCTGCAGAAATATTACAGCTTGTGTCCTATCTACCTTATTTTTCAATGTGAAATTAAGCTGTTTTCTGTGAAAATGCGAGACTTCAGATTCATTAGGCTCTATTGATATAAGAATAAATGCAGTAAATATAATGCTGTTAGCTGTTTGTGTGTTTATGAAAGTAAATTATAGTAATATATGATAACAAATCAGTTTGCAACATCAAGCAGCGTAACAGACTATTGTACAGCTAAAATATCTGGAAGCAGAAGTAAAAAATTCCAGTGATATTGTTATGTTTGTGTGTG